>JARPMJ010008235.1:20000-25000 GCA_033366665.1 Phoxinus dragarum
TGTGTTGTTGTGTGTTGTTGTTGTGTTGTGTTGTTGTGATGTGTTGTTGTGATTGTGTTGTGTTGTTGTGATTGTGTTGTTGTGATGTATTGTTGTTGTTGTGGTGATTGTGTTGTTGTGTGGTTGTTGTTGTGTTGTTGTGATGTGTTGTTGTGATTGTGTTGTGTTGTTGTGATTGTGTTGTTGTTGTGTGTTGTTGTTGTGTTGTGTTGTTGTGATTGTGTTGTGTTGTTGTGATTGTGTTGTTGTGATTGTGTTGTTGTGATGTACTGTTGTTGTTGTGATGATTGTGTTGTTGTGATTGTGTTGTTGTGATGTGTTGTTGTGATTGTGTTGTGTTGTTGTGATTGTGTTGTGTTGTTGTGATTGTGTTGTTGTGATGTGTTGTTGTGATGTGTCTGCAGGCTTGAAGCTCGTATCACTCACCGTATTCAGGAGCTGGAGAATCTCCCGGGGTCTTTAGCTGGAGATCTGCGAACCAAAGCTACGATTGAGCTCAAAGCTCTCAGACTGCTCAACTTCCAGAGACAGGTGACCTCACAAACATCACCAACATTCACCAACATCACCAACCTCACCAACATTCAGTCAGAACCTCACCAACATCACCAACCTCACCAACATTCACCAACCTCACCAACATTCACCAACCTCACCAACATTCACCAACCTCACCAACATCACCAACCTCACCAACATTCACCAACCTCACCAACATTCAGTCAGAACCTCACCAACATCACCAACCTCACCAACATTCACCAACCTCACCAACATTCGGTCAGAACCTCACCAACATTCACCAACCTCACCAACATCACCAACCTCACCAACATTCAGTCAGAACCTCACCAACATCACCAACCTCACCAACATTCACCAACCTCACCAACATTCAGTCAGAACCTCACCAACATTCACCAACATCACCAACCTCACCAACATCACCAACCTCACAAACATCACCAACATTCACCAACATCACCAACCTCACAAACATCCCCAACATCACCAACTTCACCAACATTCAGTCAGAACCTCACCAACATCACCAACCTCACAAACATTCACCAACCTCACCAACATCACCAACCTCACCAACATCACCAACCTCACCAACATCACCAACATCACCAACATTCAGTCAGAACCTCACCAACATTCACCAACATTCAGCAACCTCACAAACATCACCAACCTCACCAACATCACCAACATCACCAACATTCACCAACATCACCAACATCACCAACATTCACCAACATTCACCAACAGCACCAACCTCACCAACATTCACCAACCTTACCAACATCACCAACATTCACCAACAGCACCAACATCACCAACATTCACCAACATTCACCAACAGCACCAACCTCACCAACATTCACCAACCTTACCAACATCACCAACATTCACCAACAGCACCAACCTCTCCAACATTCACCAACCTCACCAACATCACCAACATTCACCAACATAACCAACATCACCAACATTCACCAACATCACCAACATTCACCAACATCACCAACATTCACCAACATCACCAACATTCACCAACATCACCAACATTCACCAACATCACCAACATTCACCAACATCACCAACATCACCAACATTCACCAACATTCACCAACATCACCAACATTCACCAACATTCACCAACATCACCAACCTCACCAACATTCACCAACATCACCAACATCACCAACATTCACCAACATCACCAACATTCACCAACATCACCAACATCACCAACCTCACCAACATTCACCAACATCACCAACATTCACCAACATCACCAACATCAACAACATTCACCAACATTCACCAACAGCACCAACCTCACCAACATTCACCAACATAACCAACATCACCAACATTCACCAACATCACCAACCTCACCAACATTCACCAACATCACCAACATCACCAACATTCACCAACATCACCAACATTCACCAACATCACCAACATCACCAACCTCACCAACATTCACCAACATCACCAACATTCACCAACATCACCAACATCAACAACATTCACCAACATTCACCAACAGCACCAACCTCACCAACATTCACCAACATAACCAACATAACCAACATCACCAACATTCACCAACATCACCAACATCACCAACCTCACCAACATTCACCAACATCACCAACATTCACCAACATCACCAACATCAACAACATTCACCAACATTCACCAACAGCACCAACCTCACCAACATCACCAACATAACCAACATCACCAACATCACCAACATCACCAACATTCACCAACATCACCAACATTCACCAACATTCACCAACATCACCAACATTCACCAACATCACCAACATCACCAACATCACCAACATCACCAACATTCACCAACATCACCAACATTCACCAACATCACCAACATTCACCAACATCACCAACATCACCAACATTCACCAACATCACCAACATTCACCAACATTCACCAACATCACCAACATTCACCAACCTCACCAACATTCACCAACATCACCAACATTCGCCAACATCACCAACATTCACCAACATCACCAACATTCACCAACATTCACCAACATCACCAACATTCACCAACATTCACCAACATCACCAACATTCACCAACATCACCAACCTCACCAACATCACCAACATCACCAACATTCACCAACATCACCAACATCACCAACATCACCAACATCACCAACATTCACCAACATTCACCAACATCACCAACATTCACCAACATTCACCAACCTCACCAACATTCACCAACATCACCAACATTCACCAACATTCACCAACATCACCAACCTCACCAACATTCACCAACATTCACCAACATCACCAACATTCACCAACATCACCAACATTCACCAACATCACCAACCTCACCAACATTCACCAACATCACCAACTCCACCAACATTCACCAACATTCACCAACATCACCAACATTCACCAACATTCACCAACATTCACCAACATCACCAACATCACCAACATTCCACAACATCACCAACATTCACCAACATCACCAACATTCACCAACATTCACCAACATTCACCAACATTCACCAACATCACCAACATTCACCAACATCACCAACCTCACCAACATTCACCAACATTCACCAACATCACCAACATCACCAACATTCACCAACATTCACCAACATTACCAACATTCACCAACCTCACCAACATTCACCAACATTCACCAACATCACCAACATCACCAACATTCACCAACATTCACCAACATCACCAACATCACCAACATTCACCCACATCACCAACATTCACCAACATCACCAACCTCACCAACATTCACCAACATTCACCAACATCACCAACATCACCAACATTCACCAACATCACCAACATCACCAACATCACCAACATCACCAACATTCACCAACATCACCAACATTCACCAACATTCACCAACATCACCAACATTCACCAACATTCACCAACATCACCAACCTCACCAATATTCACCAACATTCACCAACATCACCAACATTCACCAACATTCACCAACATCACCAACATTCACCAACATTCACCAACATCACCAACATCACCAACATTCACCAACATCACCAACATTCACCAACATCACCAACATCACCAACATTCACCAACATCACCAACCTCACCAACATTCACCAACATCACCAACCTCACCAACATCACCAACATCACCAACATCACCAACATCACCAACATCACCAACATCACCAACATTCACCAACATCACCAACATCACCAACATCACCAACCTCACCACATTCACCAACATCACCAACATTCACCAACATCACCAACATCACCAACATCACCAACATTCACCAACATCACCAACATTCACCAACATTCACCAACATCACCAACATCACCAACATCACCAACATCACCAACCTCACCAACATTCACCAACATCACCAACATTCACCAACATTCACCAACATCACCAACATCACCAACATCACCAACCTCACCAACATTCACCAACATCACCAACATTCACCAACATCACCAACATCACCAACATCACCAACATTCACCAACATCACCAACATTCACCAACATTCACCAACATCACCAACATCACCAACATCACCAACCTCACCAACATTCACCAACATCACCAACATTCACCAACATTCACCAACATCACCAACATCACCAACATTCACCAACATCACCAACATTCACCAACATCACCAACATTCACCAACATCACCAACATTCACCAACATCACCAACCTCACCAACATTCACCAACATCACCAACATTCACCAACATTCACCAACATCACCAACATCACCAACATTCACCAACATCACCAACCACCAACATTCACCAACATTCACCAACATCACCAACCTCACCAACATTCACCAACATCACCAACATTCACCAACATTCACCAACATCACCAACATCACCAACATCACCAACATTCACCAACATCACCAACATTCACCAACATCACCAACATCACCAACATTCACCAACATCACCAACATTCACCAACATCACCAACCTCACCAA
The DNA here is from genome assembly GCA_033366665.1 of Phoxinus dragarum. NCBI lineage: Eukaryota > Metazoa > Chordata > Actinopteri > Cypriniformes > Leuciscidae > Phoxinus > Phoxinus dragarum. Next base: position 24,576 of record JARPMJ010008235.1, read on the forward strand.
CATTCACCAACATCACCAACATCACCACATTCACCAACATCACCAACATCACCAACATTCACCAACATCACCAACCTCACCAACATTCACCAACATCACCAACATCACCAACATTCACCAACATCACCAACATCACCAACATCACCAACATCACCAACCTCACCAACATTCACCAACATCACCAACATTCACCAACATCACCAACCTCACCAACATTCACCAACATCACCAACATTCACCAACATTCACCAACATCACCAACATCACCAACATTCACCAACATCACCAACATTCACCAACATCACCAACATTCACCAACATCACCAACCTCACCAACATTCACCAACATCACCAACATTCACCAACATTCACCAACATTCACCAACATCACCAACATCACCAACATTCACCAACATCACCAACAT
>JARPMJ010008235.1:30000-36155 GCA_033366665.1 Phoxinus dragarum
GGAGACTACAATGCACTTCCTGATGCGATACTGTATTAGACGGTTGCATAGTTATAATTTTGTCCCTGATATTATCGATCTTATAAGTAAAGAAGTTCATAAAGTCATTACTGCTGTGTTGCTTGGAAACTTCTGGGCTTGAAGCTTTCTTTTTCGTTAGTTTAGCCACTGTTTCAAATAAATACCTAGGATTATGTTTATTTTCTTCTAATAGGGTTGAAAAATAAGCAGATCTAGCAGCTTTTAAAGCCTCTCTGTACGCAATCGAGCTCTCCTTCCATGAAATCCGAAACACCTCTAGTTTTGTTTTCTTCCAGTTGCGCTCCATTTTTCTGGCTGCTCTCTTAAGGGCCTGAGTGTGTGTGTGTGTGTGTGTGTGAGTGTGCTCGTTGTGCCACGGCGTTGGACTATGTTCTTTAATCTTCTTTAAGCGCAGCGGAGCAACTGTGTCTAAAGTGCTGGAAAAGAGAGAGTTAAAAGTTTCTGTTGCAATATCAAGTTCTTCTAAGCTATCCGGGATGCTGAGCTGATGAAACTGATTAGGAAGATTATTGATAAAGCAATCTTTAGTGGCAGAAAGTGATTGGTCTAACATATTTATAACACGGAGTCGGCTTTGCAGCCTTGGCTAAATGTAATTTACACGAGACTAGATAGTGATCTGAGATGTCATCGCTCTGCTGCAGTATTTCAACGGCATCAACATCTATTCCATGTGATAGTATTAGATCTAGAGTATGATTACGGCAATGAGTCGGTCCTGACACGTGTTGTCTAACTCCAATTGAGTTTATAATGTCTTTAAATGCCAATCCCAATGCATCTTTTTCATTATCTATGTGTATATTAAAGTCACCAACAATTAGTACTTTATCTGCAGCCAATACTAATTCTGATAGAAAGTCCGCAAATTCTTTGATAAAGTCTGTATGGTGCCCTGGTGGCCTGTATACAGTAGCCAGCAGAATTTTCAAACGTGATTTATCGTTTACACTATATATTTTTACATTAAGCACCAACACTTCAAAAGAATTATATTTACAACTAGATTTCTTAGTGGTTTTGAAAATATTACTATAAATTACAGCAACACCTCCTCCTTTGCGTTTCAGACGAGGTTCATGTTTATAACCGTAATCTTGTGGGGTTGACTCATTTAAAGCAATGTAATCGTTTGGTTTTAGCCAGGTTTCTGTTAAACACAGCACATCTAGGTTATAATCTGTAATCATATCATTAACTATTAGCGCTTTTGAAGTAAGAGATCGAATATTCAGCAACCCAAGCTTTATCATTTGCTCATTTGTATTATATCTGTTTTTTATTTGTTGAAGATCAATTATATTTTTAACCTTAGATGGGTTTGAACGTATTTTGGATTTCCAAGTTCGGGGAACAGACACAGTCTCTATATGATGATATCTAGGTGAAAGAGGCTCTATGTGATGGGATTTATCTGACCTTGGTGACGTGAGGCCGCTAGCAGACGGTCGGTTAAGCCAGTCTGTCTGCTTCCTGACCTGAGCCCCAGATTGTCATGTTTTATCTCTAAGACTATGAGCCAAATTACTAGAGAGAAGAGCAGCACCATCCCAGGAGGGATGAATACCATCTCTTTTCAACAGGTCAGGTTTGCCCCAAAAACTTTTCCAATTGTCTATGAATTCTATATTCTATATCAGCAATATTTTAAAGTTTATACGATGTTTAATAGGCAGCCAATGCAGTGTTGACAGAACAGGGCTAATATGGTCATACTTCCTGGTTCTGGTAAGAACTCGAGCGGCTGCGTTTTGAACTAGCTGTAGTTTGTTTATTAAGCGTGCAGGGCAACCACCCAGTAGAGCATTACGATAATCGTGCCTTGAGGTCATGAACGCATCAACTAATTTTTCCGCATTTGTCAATGAGAGCATATGACGTAATTTAGATATATTTTTAAGATGGAAGAATGTGGTTTTACAGATGCTAGAACTTGCCTGTTAACAATGAGTTGTATGTTTGAACAGTTTGAATGTTCTTGTTCACTTTTACTTATTTAGAAGATCTGAAGTGAATCGTTGCTGTATAACTTGTATTCTAAATGCTGTAAAAATGGTATATTATAAGGCTATATATTTTATGCTGATGTGTGGTATTTCTAAAGTGTAAAAAAGGAAAAAAAAACATTAACAATGTATACCGGATCGAACCGAAAAGCGTGACCACAGCGCCGAACTGAGGATTTTGTGAACCGTTCCTCCCCTACTACCATTTCTCTGAACCTCACGAGTGATTATGGGTGATGATGATGTTGATGCTGATGATGATGTTGATGAAGATGATGATGATGATGATGATGATGATGATGTTGATGCTGATGATGATGATGATGAAGATGTTGAAGATGATGAAGATTATGATGATGATGATGTTTACAGCCGCTGGATGAGACGAGTCAGATGAGTGATCTTCCAGTGAAGGTGATCCACGTGGACAGTGGGAAGATTCTGACGGGAGTGGACGCTCCTAAAGCTGGACAGCTGGACACGTGGCTGGAGATGAACCCTGGGTAATATCTCATCACAGTATACACACACTGCCTTCAAAAGTTCGGGATCGGTGTTTCTCCTGCTCACCAAGGCTGCATTTATTTGATTAAAAATAGAAAAAAACAGTAATGTTGTTAAAATATTATGACAATTTAAATTAACTTTTCTATTTTAATATATTTTAAACTACCGTAATTTATTCCTGTGATCAAAGGTGAATACCGTAAAAACAGTAAATATTGTGAAATATTATTATAATCTAAATTATCAGTTTTCTATGTGAATATTTAGTAAAGTGTAATTTATTCCTGTGATCAAAGCTGAGTTTTGAACATTTGAACAATGATCATAAATGTTTCTTGAGCATCAGATCATCATATTATACTGATTTATGAAGGATCATGTGACACTGAAGACTGGATCACAGGAATAAATTACACTTTACTGTATATTCACATAGAAAACAGATGATTTATAATATTTCACAATATTACTGTTTTTACTGTATTTTTTATCAAATAAATGCAGCCTTGGTGAGCAGAACAGACTTTTAAAAAACATAAAAAATCTCACCGATCTAAAACTTTTGACTGGTTGTGTACATCTTCTGCCTGACTTGATGAATCGTGTCCACTAACTAACTGTCTCTCTCTCTCTCTCTCTCTCTCTCTCTCTCCCTCTCCCTCTCCCTCTCCCTCTCCCTCTCCCTCTCCCTCTCCCTCTCCCTCTCCCTCTCCCTCTCCCTCTATCTCTCTGTCTCTCTCTCTCTCTCTCTCTCTCTCTCTCTCTCTCTCTCTCTCTCTCTCTCTCTCTCTCTCCCCCTCTCCCTCTCCCTCTCTCTCTCTCTCTCTCTCTCTCTCTCTCCAGGTACGAGGTCGCGCCACGCTCGGACAGCGAGGATTCTGGGTCGGAGGAGGACGAGGTGCCTTCAGCTGCTTTCTGACGGTACAAGTTTGATTTAAACTGACAGCACAAGATTTGTTAAACATGTTCTCCTGTCAGGAAGAGGAAGAGGAACCTCCTCAGCTTCTGCCCTCTCAGACTCCAGGAGAGGAGAAGAAGAAGATCCCCGACCCGGACAGCGAGGACGTGTCCGAGGTCGACGTGCGGCACATCATAGAGTACGGCAAACACTCACTTCTCACGCAGCTGAAGCGTTAAAGTGTTATAATTCATCCAAAATGTTTTAATTATCCATGATTTACTCACCCTGAAGCCATCCTAGGTGTATCTGACTTTCTTCTTTCAGACGAACACAATCTGAGTTATATAAAGAAATGTCCTGGCTCTTCCAAGCTTGATAATGGCAGTGAATGACTGTCTGTCTTTGGAAGTCCATCAAAGTGCATCCATTCATGATTAAAGTGCTCCACGCGTCTCCGGGGGATTAATAAAGGCCTTCTGAAGTGAAGTGATGCGTTTGTGTAAGAAAAATATTCATATTTAAAGGGGCTATGTGTAGTTTTTCTACTAAAATGAATCCTTTTTTTATTGCCTGTGTGTGAAGGGGTTGTAATCTCACATTAAAATGATCCACTTGGAGGGTTTTGCTATTACCTCTGAAAGCAAGTATTCTTATTGCTATGTGAAGTCTCCGGGTCGGATTTACCGCGAAATCCAGTGACGTGACCGAGACCTGCGCTCGCCTCGTCTACTGACTCTGCACTCAACAGCGACGACACTGCAACTTATGACATGGAGTCTGCTAACACTAAGAAACAACATGCTCCCAGCACAACACAGACTCCAACACAAACTCCACATAATGATAAAAAAAAGTTTTTTCTGCTGAAGCTCGTGACTCGGCCAAACGTGAATCGCATCAACTTCGGACGAAAACACGGATCAACATCGGCAGGGCTTTTGAATCATGGAGAAACCTCCGCTTTGTTTTGGCTATAAAAACAGACCCGGAGTTGGCTTTCATCCTATTGGACAGATAAACTAACATTAGCGTGTAAAATATATTTCGATTTTTTATTTTGCACGAGCACTCGCTTGTAAACGTATTGGTTGCAATCTGAAACATCACCGCTAGAGGCCGCTGAAGACTACATATAGCCCCTTTAAAACTTTATTGACTAAAGTAACTAGCTTCCTACATCTACGCCATTCATCGTCAAGTGTTGCTCTTGTGGCGTAAGTCAACTTTCGTACGGCATCGCTTCACTTCAGAAGACCGTTATTAACCCCAGAGAGCCGCGTTGAGCACTTTAATCATGAATAGATGCGCTTTGATGGACTTCCAAAGACAGACACCCATTCACTGCCATTATCAAGCTTGGAAGAGCCAGGATATTTTTTATATAACTCTGATTGTATTCATTGAGGTCATTCGGTGGCTCTGAATGGTCAAAACACCTCTCAAAATGCTTGCAATGGGTGCGAAAAACGCAGAAAATCGAACCCGATCCGAATTTTGTTATGACGGACTAAAGTTTCGGAGGCAGTGTGTAAACGTGATTGACACAAAGTGAGGTCGTATTTATTTTTTAACGGGCGAAAATTTCTCAGTGTGCAAGGACCTTTACTGTTTGGGATGCACGATGTATCAACGACCATATCGGTATCGGCCATTACATGTTTGTTTTTATATTAACATTATCGGTCTGTTAAGAAAATTAGGTTCATATATTAAAGCGTATAAATTAGCTGATGAATTTCAGTTGTCCGCTTTCTATCAGGCTCAGAAACATTTATATCAAGATTTAGATTAATCTGTTGATATATCGGTTTCCAAAATATAAAAAAATATCGGTTATCGGGATCAGCTGATAAATGTTCATATGTAATGTTATCGGTCCAATGAGACAATTAGGTCGATATATTAAAGCTGATAAATTAGTTTTTGCAAAATAGAAAGTTAAAGAGAAAAAAAGAGAGTAATCAGGCTCAGAAAAATGTATATTAAGATTAATCTGCTAATATATCGGTTATCAGCTTCCAAATAGAAAGAGTTATCGGTATCTGCCGATAATTGTTCATTTGTAATGTTATCGTTATCGGTCCGATGAGAAAATTAAGCCGATATTATTTATGTATGATATTAAGATTTTGATTTATTTGCCAATTACTTGGTTATTATCGGTTCCCAAATATAAAAAAATATCGGTTATCAGTATCGGCCAAAATATGTGCATCACTAGTTACAGTGATCTTCAGTGTTTCCAGGCCATTTATAGGTTCTCAATACTGCAGTTTCAACGTGTGTGTGTGTGTGTGTGTGTGTGTTACAGACATGCTAAACAGGACGTGGATGATGAGTACGGTAGCGCTGCGTTCGCGCGCGGGTTGCAGTCGTATTACGCCGTGGCTCACGCTGTCACTGAGCGCGTGGACAAACAGTCGTCTCTGCTGATCAACGGTCAACTCAAGCAATACCAGGTCATTCAGCACTTTACCAGACATTCAACATCTACACTTTACCAGACATTCAACATCTACACTTTACCAGACATTCAACATCTACACTTTACCAGACATTCAACATCTACACTTTACCAGACATTCAACATCTACACTTTACCAGACATTCAACATCTACACTTTACCAGACATTCAACATCTACACTTTACCAGACATGTAAAGGGGTGGTTGATTATGATTTGACTTTTCTAACTGTA
>JARPMJ010008236.1:0-32500 GCA_033366665.1 Phoxinus dragarum
CAAAGGTGCTCTAAATGTGTCGCTGCAGATTTGTGTTTATCTGATTGCAATTTGCAGTTTAATTTTCTCAAATTCACACACTTCAAGCAGCTGTGCTATGGTCACATTTACCAAAGAAGCGGTGGTCTACCAATGACACCAGTGCTAAACAACATTGCAGTAGGACTATATCGAATAGCAACCTTGGGTGTCAAAAAGGAGGGGTTGTTGAACAGGATGAAGCCGTTTTATGGTGAGCCAAAACTAGGCCATTTTATAAGTAAGGAATAATTGACGACAGGCCGTTGAATTATTATAAAAATAATGCACACCCGAGGTGGTAATGCGGTCACGACGCGAAGCGGAGTGGCCGTTACACCTCGGGTGTGCATTATTTTTATAATAATTCAACGGCCTGGAGTCAATTATTCCGCTTATACTACAGTTACCACACCTCGAAATATTGTTCAGATGATGTATTTCAAGACGTTTGTAAAGTTTTTTGTCATTAAAACGCTCTTGTATGTAGGACTAGTTCCTTGCGCATCTAAACCCCATGCTCCGTTGCTAATTCCAAAACGTCATTTTAGAGTTAGTAACGGAGGTTTGAGCCGCTGATAGCAGAGTAATGCTGGACACACTTAACGACTAGAAACATTCTCTGACTGTGAATGCACTAGCAGATTTTAAACACCACTGTAAACACAGACTGAACGCGCTGAAAACGCGTGCATGATCAGTCATAACATAAGAAATCAAATTACATTCATAACCGGCCTTGCATGTGCGTCAATATTATTATTTATTTATTAATTCAATTCGTTTTAATTAATTCGTTCATTCTTTTTTTCTATTAGTGACAGTAGACTAGACTAATAAATGAAACACAAAGCCCTTTTAACAAGTATAGGCCTATCAATTTTATTTATTTGTTATATTATCTTCAATAATTATGAAAACCCGTGCAACAGGACTATCAATTTATTTAAATATTCAGTTTAATTTTCTATTGATTATGAATAGGACTGTTTACTTTATTTATTAAAATTAAACTGCATGTTTTCATTGATTGTGAAGTTAGACATTGAAAATTGCAGATCAAGCGCATGGGGCTGCAGCTTTTTCTTGTTATGAATTGTATAGTATTGTCCGTTATTACAGTTGACTACGCGAAGTGATATGGAACTGTAATGAGGTCAAGACCTGCCGGAACTACTTTAGCCGTGCGGTTCCCTGAAAATAATTGCACACCTCAGAACGTTCGTCAACCAATCAGATTCAAGCATTCAACAGCCCCTGTAGTATAAGGCCATTTTCATGCATGGTAGAAGGTCACCAGTATGTTTTCCCTAAAAAAATTTTTATCAGCCTGCAAAGCCATCTGAACATTTCCCTCTTACCCAGCTAACAGACTTTTGTTATAAGAACATTCTCCAAACGTTCAGTGTTGGTTCCGGGAATGTGAAAATGTCCAGTTTTCATGACGTTAGATGAACGTGTTTTAAAAGGTACACAGCAAAAACTCACAGCAAAAACCCCTGTGAGTTTATTTGGTTCCAGCCTCAAGAGTGTAAAGTGTTCAAATATGAGTGTTAAATTAACACTCAAGAGTGTTAAAGTTAATGAGATAATGAGTGATGATTGAGCATTATTGAAGACACCTGATGTTAACAAGCAGAATCACTGAAGGAGAAAATCACCATTATGGATATCAGTGTTTGCTTTAGTTGGCCAGACAGATAGTTATAACAGACAGATGGACAAAAGAAAAGGTGATCAGGTGTTGGTGGTCATGTCTTAAATATACGTACATGGGAGGGATATGGAGCAAGTAGCCACTAAATTGTCCTCAGCCATGGTCAAAATAAGTAATTGGCTTAAATCTTCTTGCTTAAAGGTGCTCTAAGCGATGTCACGCATTTTTTAGGCCAAGCATTTTTTTGTCACATACAGCAAAAATCTCCTCACCATCCGCTAGCTGTCTGTCTCCTGAACACACTCTAAAAAAACGCGGTCTCTGTAGACAGCCCAGGCTCCACAAACAGCAACAGAAACAAACTGGGCCAACCCGTACCACGAAACATAACAAACAGTGTTCCAGCCAATAACCGACAAGAAGGATTTGGGGGTGGGGTTTGGGTTGTTAGTGCGTGGATGAGGAGGAGGGAGGGTCTAGCTAGCCTCCATTTTGTTTGGCAATAGTTCGAACGTCAACAAGAAGTGACGTCACCCAGGATCGCTTAGAGAACCTTTAACTCTAAATATTGAAAAAAACTGTTGGAATGTATTTCGCTAAGTCCAATAAAGTTAAAGATATGCCTAACATATATGTTAATGGACAAAAAATTTACACTGTGACAGAGATAAAATATCTAGGTGTCCATTTGGACCAAACTCTAAGTTAAAAGTATGTGCAACTCTATTAAATGTAATATCTCCACCTTTAGACACATTAGGAATAGTTTGACAACTGAAGCATCTTTCATGTATTTTAATGCCATGATTTCTCCACACATCGCGTACTGTTTGTCCTGTTGGTCTCAGGCCAATGAGATCGGTCTATAATCAGGCTTTAAAGGTGCTTGACAGAAAAGCCCCTCGCTATCATCACTGCAATATTCTTAGTAAATATAAAATGTTAAGTTTTGACTCCCTAACTCGATATACAAATTTAAGAACCGTTTTCAAAATTGTTAATAATATTGCTCCATCTTCAATGAAAATATTCATAAAACTTTATTCTGAACAAACAAACCGAACATCCCGCTCCACTGCTCACAGAAATTGTGCTATCCCGAAAAGGTCCTCTGCCTTTGCACAGAAAGCCTTCTCTTTTAAAACCATTAAACAATTGAATCAAATTGCAGACAGTATAAAGTTGTCTGTAGATCTCAATAATTTCTCTCGAAACTTAAAGAAATACATCCTTGATAACCAGCTGTGTCAGCATCAGCACACTTAAAGTATACAAATGTAATATTGAAGTAATTTTTTATTTTTTTATTATGTTGTACATATTTTAGGCTGTGATGGTTTTTTGGTTAGTTTTTCATTTAAACATCTAGTTTTAAATGATAATTGTTTAACTAATATTGCATGTATTTGTTAGTGCTACTGACAGTTATTTGCAATGTAATGTTTTAATATTGTGTGCACCTGCCTGGGGACTGCAGATGGAAAATAGCATTAGCTAACTCTGGTACAAAACATCTTCTCGTAAGATTAATGTATTTTGTACATTGTCCCTGACAAATAAAAAATAAAATAAAAATAAAACAAATAATCAATTTACCTGAATCACTGAACTTATTTAGAGCCTAATCTCTGATTAATCTCATTAATCCAAAGAATTTCTTATAAATGGTTCTAAAAAAAATAAAAATAAAAATCTTCTTTTAGGCACACACATACATCAAGATTCAGTGTATGAATCCCAACAATGGTGACAGAATATTCAATTAGGAAATGGAAATTACTAAGACAATTCAGACCATAATTTATTCATACACCAATGCATGATGGGAGCCATCGATGAGTTTTGATTGGTGGTACCCAGACTGCACATGCTTTATTATTGTCGCCATTGTTGAGATTCACAGGCTGATCATTGATGTTAAGTGTGTTTAAATAAATAAACAGGTTCATCGTCTTTTTATCAGAACAACTAAATAAAATGCTATAGAATCAGAGGGCTGTTGTAATCAATAATGTAAACATAAGTTTATTGACTCAGGTCAAATGATGATTACTTTCAATCCAACATCACCTGATCATATTATCTCTTTGTTTGTCTAGCTGTCATAACTCATACAGCAGCCAAGCAAAGTCTAAAGTTAATAGTTTAAGGGTCAAGAGCCCAACTAAAGCAAACACTGATATCCATAATGGCGACTTAAAAATGTGATTTTCTCCTTTGGTGATTCTGCTTGTTAACATCAGGTGTCTTCAATAATGCTCATTCATCACTCATCTCATTAATTTGTACACTCTTCAGTGTTAATTTAACACTCATATTTTAACACTTTACACTCTTGAGGCTGGAGCTAAATAAACTCCCAGGAGAGTCCATTTAACACTGTTAGTGTTTTTGAGTTTAGAGTTTTTGCTGTGTACCTTTTAAAACACGTTCCTCTAACGTCAAGCAAACTGGACATTTTCACATTCCCGGAACTAACACTGAACGTTTGGAGAACGTTCTTATAACAAAAGTCTGTTAACTGGGATTGGGTGTTTATGAATAATTTTTTATGGCACAAAATTCAAGGAAAAGTATGTTCGGAGATCACAGAATCAAGACACCAAATGATGATTCATTATTTCATAATCACTGCAAAACCCAACAAGTTAAGCTAACTCATTTCATTTGAGGAAACCAATTGCCTCAATTCAATTAAGTTTATAAAAAACAATAGTAATGAGTACTCTGCACTTATTTTAATCGAGTTCACTAAAACAATAATATTTCTTAATACACAATTAAATTTTACACTGAATTTAATACTGTATATAGCTGAAACTACATTTATTGAGTAAAACAGTGAAATAACAAACTTTAAATGAACTCAGAGCACTTGCAGTTCCTGCTAGCTCACAATGGCCCTCATTTATCAATCTTGCGTCGAAATGGGCGTATATGTTGACGTAAGATTATGCTTACACTCCTCTCACCGCCTGATTTATGAAGCTGTGCGTACCTTTGAAATTCAGGTGTACGCAATACCTGCCCTTGATAAATGCCGTGGCTGAAAACGATCGTCATTAGATTAACACGCCCCTATATATTCACGTCTTCGCCTCCCCCCACGCCCTCATTTTACGTCATGGACACACGGAAGACGGCAAAGAGGAGAAACTTCTCCGGTGGAAATCCAGTTTAAATCGCTGGTTGGTTGAGCAAATGACCTATCACAATGCATTATTTTACAGCACGTGTTTTGAAACTATTAGCGTTGAATTTCGCATGACATCACATGTAATGGGGTGTACAATAGTGATGATGATGTGATGATAATTAACAGAGGTTTAGATGTTGATGATGTTTCGTTTAAGGTCACCATGATGGAGATCAGCGTTTGCTTTAGTTGGTCTCTTGACCCTTAAATTTTTCCAAATTTGGTTTTCTGTGACTGCTATATTGTGTGTTTATAAAACACCTTTGTAATGGCTCAAAAGTCATTGAAAATTATTGATTGAGTTTAGATGGTTGAGAATTGATGATGACAATCAATCATTTTGTGACTTGATTCACTGATCATATTCAGAGTCTAATCCCTGATAAAAAGGGCCACATTTTAATAATCTTGTTCAAAACTGTGTTTCAACCGCATAAGCACCAGCAATTCTATGTTCATCAGACAATATGAAGAATTTTACCAAATAAATGTGCACAAAAAGTTTCACAAAAAAATTATTGTATTTCTTAGACTCACACAGACATCAAGATTCAGCATATGAATCTCAACAATGGTGACCATTAAAAAAACGATTCATGTTGCAATGCATGCTGGGTACTAGCATAATACAAAATGTATCCATTGCTCCCAGCACACATTGCGGCATGAATATTATTTTATTGGTCACCGTTGTTGAGATTCATATGCTCATTCTTGATGTCTGTGTAAGTCAGTATGAAACCATAGAGGTTTTAAAAATCTGATTGTCACTACAATGGACCTTACAGTAGAATCAGAGTTCTGTTAAAACGAATAATACAAGTAATACATCACCTGTTTACTCAGAGATTAGGCTCTGGAAAAGATCAGAGAATCAAGTCATAAAATGTTGATTTGCATCTTCTAAACACAACCACATGTTCATATTTTCTTTTGGCTTTTGTGCCATAACAATTGTGTTATATAAACTCTCAGTTACAGCAGCCAGTGGAAAAACTGGTGTTATAAAGTCAAGGGTCAAGAGCCCAACTAAAGCAAACACTGACCACTATCATGGTGTCTTTAAAGGGGTCATGACATGAGAAACCAAATTTGCCTTGATCTTTTGGTATATAAGAGGTCTTTGTACCATTAAAACGTCCTGCAAGTTTCCTAGCTTAAGACGTCCTCCCCATTATAAACGAATCATTTATTTAATCAAGCTCTAAATACAGCTCGTTCTGGATCCATGGTAAGAAGTGACGTCACGGTACGAAGTGACGTACCAGCGTTTGCATATAGACCGCCTCCAGAACAAGACAGCTACGCTTAAAGCGCAAGACAACTACGCTCACTTCGTATCGTTGTCGCGCCCGCGCCCCCGCGCGCCTCACAAGTGTTCAGTCGACGGACAGCGAGTGGGTCTGTGTGTACAGGGAGATTACGATGCCGCAGATGTGCTGTTCCTGGCTGTGGACAAACTACATCTTTGAATACGCTGCCGAAAGATCCAGACGTCAGGGGGAAATGGATGCACTTTATTTTTTGCAGACGTCCCAGTCACGGCAGTGTTAATTTAAGCGTTTGTTCTATACATTTGAAGGATGACTGTTTTGAGCTTTGCCAGAAAACTGTTGCTCAAAGATAAGTCCGTGCCGTCTATTCTGGGCTCAACATCGACGACGCAAACTGTAAGTAATGTATTTAAAACTTTAAACTACTTTTTAAATACGCTGAAAGATCCAGTCGTCAGGGAAAAATGGATGCACTTTATTTTTTGCGGACGTCCCAGTCACGGCAGTGTTCTATACATTTGAAGGATGACTGTTGTGAGGAAAAAATCCCAATATGATGCTTGGCTTTGCCAGAAAACTGTTGCTCAAAAATAAGTCCGTGCCGACTATTCTGTGCTCAATAACGACGACGCAAACTTACTTTTTACCATGGCTAATATAAACACATTTGTATAAGAGAATCTTGAAAATATGTCGCCTTTCTAGTAGGCCTACATGTGATAGAAAATTTAAAATGTTGCCTTTATCAATGCTGCATCTTCAAAGATGGCCTGTCTGTGCATGCATTTTTGTCCGTGGTACACCCTATCATTTCATTGGAATTAGTTAAATAATGTTAAACTGTTAGCAAATGAAGCTATAGGATAATTATGCAACAATAATCCGTTTTCAAGTGTCTCGGGTTAATTTTTTTTTTATTAATTCAAAATAGTTTCACTTTCCATGTGGACACGGGCTGATCCAGTCTTCGTTGTTGTGGTGATGGTTCATTTTCCTCTGATTCCGGCTCAAACATAATAAGGTTTTATCATTGCAAGAGCCATCGCTTTGCATGCATCACCCGCTACTAAACAGCTGCGCCGAATCCGCAAATGTTCTGGCTGGGGGCGTTAATAATTGATGCATAGGCACTGACGTTAGCCAATCATAACAGTGGGCGTTAACACTGAACTCTTAAAGGGGAAACACCCCCAAAACAGACTGTTTGAATCAGAGGATGAGAAACAGGGTGGGAAAAGGTCATAAATCACTACATTTTAAAAGTTTTTTGTAAAAAAAAACTATAGTAATACTATAATTGCACCTAAGGGAACATAATAATAAAATAAAAAAAACCATGTCATGACCCCTTTAAATAAAACTCAATAAATCATCATCTAAACCTCTGTTCATTCTCAATAACAACTTCTGTAGATGCATGACAAAAGTAAAACTGGTTAGTAATAAGTGAAGCTGCTAATGTTGTTTGTGTAATGGTTTTAACCCCTCTTCTGCTGAGATCTTGAGAGATTTAAACATATTTGATCTTAAGTTGATTTCATAAGGCTGTGGTTGGAAGTCTGTTGTAATTCTTGTGTTTCTTTTTCCTTCAGTGATTCTGCTTATTAACAGCAGGTGTTCATAATTAATGCTCACTAATCACTTAATTCATCACTTAATTAATCACTTAATTTCTTGACTGCAATGTATACTTTTATTTAACTCAACTGAGATAAGTTCAGAGTACTCATAACTATTGTTTTTTTATAAACTTAATTGAATTGAGGTAATCAGTTTCCTCAAATGTAATGAGTTAGCTTAACTCATTGGATTTGACTTTGTATATAATATTGCGAGCTAGCAGGAACTGCAAGTGCTCTGAGTTCATTTAAAGTAAGTCTTTTCTATTTTTTTACTCAAAATAGTGAGATTTCAGCTATATAAAGTATTTAAATGCAGTGTAAAGTTCAATTGCGTATTAAGAAATATCATTGTTTAGTGGACTCCATTAAAATAAGTTCAGAGTACTCATAACTATTGTTTTTTATAAACTTAATTGAATTGAGGTAATAAGTTTCCTCAAATTAAATGAGTTAGCTTAACTTGTTGGGTTTTACAGTGGCCGATCTGCACATGCTTACACACTGATCTCAAAACTGTTACAGTAAACTTAAGTTCAAAACAATAACATAAAAAAAAACTATATACGACAGCATTTTGCCACATTTCTACCGTAATATTGTCACCAGTGGCGTATCCAGGACATTTTTACTGGGGTGGCCAAGATGGGACACAAAGCTAGTGTGGGGTGGCCATATCTACTATAAAGTAATGTTATGTAAACCTTCAAACTCGCATGAACAATAGAGGATTCTAATAATAGTAACAAAGTGCAATAGAGGAGCTAGTTCTTGCTTTTTGCTCATTCTCCTGCTACAAAATGCTTTCACATAGGCCATAAGACCACAAGACAAGACTTAAAGTCCAATGATGCCAAATGGTGGAATGGTACACAGAAGTCACGGTTCGGTATGAATTCGGTACAATGGAGGGAAAAGCAAAACAAAAATGCTGAAGGCATTTTTATTTTATTGTGCATGTCTCTGTACCACCTAGTGTCATACAGTCCCATGAGCAGCTGCAACAGCCTGAAGTGTGTAAAGTAATATGTAGACAGTAAACAATAAGTACCCCCACATTATCTCCAGACTCCATCTGTAACTTGTAAACAAAATAAGACAATCAGCCATAAAACTGAAAATACAGCATCTCTTATTTATGTGCTGATTCCCTAATCCTAACCTTGCGTCTAAATGAGTTGCTTACATTAACAAAATGAGCCTACAATAGCAGACATAAGCCCTTTAAATAAAAATAAATGGCCATGTTTTATAAAAAGATTCACAAAACTAAATAAAAATGTTTAGAAAATATGTAACGTTAATTTAGTTGTAGGTTACGTTCTCATATCTATTTTTTTCTCTCTAATGTCACGGAATAATCTGGTTTACTGCTTTACACAATTCTTTTGTAGTGTGGTTTTGGTGTACTAAAGTGTTGTACTTAAATAAACATTCACGAATGTACCTTACTACTTCTCGCCGCTGATTCCTGATGGTTTAGAGGACAATTACACCGAGTCACACCCTGTCGTTTCAAAGAATAGTAGGCTACACCGGCGAGCGCGAAGTAAATGCCTTGTCCATTTGGGGAGGCTCGCGCTTCGGAGGCAGGCGAAAGTAAATAAACCTATCTTAAGGCGGGGCTACAGATTAGGTTTCCACAAATAACCCGCGTATCTAACAGTAGTTCCGCAGCATTACATTAATTAATTTGCATGCGAGTTTTATTTATTTTTATACCATGCTCCGTGTAAATTCATGCACCGAACCGTTTCGGTTCAATACGAATACATGTACCGTTCCACCCCTATGCCAACAGACCAAAAATATTTTAAGGATTAAGGTGCTTCTTTAAAAAGTAACTTTTGAACATTACTGGCCCTAAATCAGTTGATCAGCTGTCATCATTGACATCATCTCTTGTTTCTTGTGTTGACGAACATGCAACTACCTATCAGATCTGGGGTGGCCACAGGGGTGGCCAATGAGCTTTCAGGGGTGGCCCTGGCCCCAGGCCACCCCCTAGAATCGCCACTGATTGTCACACTGTAAAACCCAACAAATGAACACCTATTTTGAATGAGCTAATTAAATTGTGTGTAAAAATGTTGTCTATTAAGTAAGGGTAATGTGTGTGTGTGTGTGTGTGTGTGTGTGTGTGTGTGTGGTGTGTGTGTGTGTGTGTGTGTGTGTGTGTGTGTTTACATCAAGGTGAAAAAGGACTTTCATCATAAAAAAATATATTATATCAAATTTATTAAGCTGGAGGAATCAGGTTATATACTGACAGTTATGCTTCAGTGAAAAAAAAAATCTATATGTTACATACAATTGTGTGTGTATTACAATTGTGTGTCTTTATATATATATATATATATATATATATATATATATATATATATATATATATATATATATATATATATATATATATATATATATATATATTACAGTTTTGGAAACTGTGTTGGGACAATAATGCAACTTTATATAACTGCAAATAGGCTACTTTATAGCCTTTATCTGAAATTTAACTGAATCAATCGATATTTTAACTACAGTAAACAAAACAACAATTTAACGTACTAAAGTAGGCCTAGTTAATAGACATCAGTGCAATACAGTCACTGCCTTTTAAACAAAGCAACATGCAGCATTTCATCATGAAGGGGTTTGCGATACAGATGTTGTCTTCTTAGTTATATAACCATATAGACTAAAAATGATGGTTATAATAACGACCGTGTGAGAAGCGGGAGCTGCTGAACTCCTCCAGATCGAGAGGAGGCGCTGATGCCTCGTGTTCACACTCGCTCTGTTCTCACAGAAGAAGACATGGCGTCACGACTCTTCATAAACACTCTCAGGTGAAGAAGATATGGAGAATTTGAGCTGATTTCAACTCAGACATGTTTCTCGGTAAGATCATAATGCTGCTGTTTTTACATGCGTGTCTTTATCGCTTCCAGTGACCTCGCCTTTACTGTCACTCATCATTCGCGTGAATTATTGGAGACATAAACCAACTGCATTAACCAGTCAACTCCCCCTTACATGCTTCATTTTATCGCATTTCTGCCTGTTGAATCTCTAATACTCTTTAAATATATAAACCACACCAACATGAAGTTATTTTATTCCTTTGTATTAATGTAGGAGTAATAAACAAGCGGCAGAGAGGATCCGTGAGCTGAACTGATCGACATTTGATGTAATTTGACAGGTTGTTTTTTGCACGTTTATTTATTTATTTTTTCGTAAAAAAAAAACATTAATCTGACATTAGACTTGCTGTCATTATTATACAATATATGTATACTTAAATTTACAAATTGAAATATATTTTAATAATACATTTTATATTTATGTATTGGTATAACATTTATATTAGTGTCTATTTTTTAGGGCTGGGCAACTATTAATCGCATCCAAAATAAAAGTTTGTTTTTATATAATATTATGTGTGTGTACTGTGTATAATTGTTTTGTATATATAAACATATATAAATAATAAATGACCACCAGGCTTGGACTTGGTGCTGGAAACCCAAAGCACAGGACAATAGAGACACCAGAATAACAATATTCATGATTCTGAAGCTGGAAAACACATTTATTTTAGACGAATATGCTTTGCTCTGTCACTGACTATATATATATAAAATAATTTAGGACATTTTTTTGGTAACAGACATTTGGCATTATCAGGACCTACAAATATTTTCCCCATTGCATTATTACACATTATATTCAACATTATATATAGTACTTTAATGTACTGACACCAAAACTATAATTTTTTTCTCACACAGTAATTTTTATTTTGGGTGAAATTGATATCCACGATACATATTGTTGCATTTTTGTATTGCGATATATTGTGACACAATATATTGTTACACCCCTTATATTTATATATAACATTAATGATGTATATAAATATTTCTTAAACATATATATATATATATGCGTATATACAAAATAATTTTAAACAGTACAAACACTTGTATTACGTAAACAAAAACTTTTATTTTGGATGTGATTAATCGTAGCCCAGCCCCTACTATTTTTATAACAAAAATGTTGCATTGACAAAATGAACGAATTAACAAGATTTTAGTTTAAATGTATACTTTTGTTCTTTTTTTTTAAATAGTTTTCCGCAATATTTCAATAGCTTTTTGAAAGTTCCTATGCTGAAACTAAGGACAAATATTCAGTGTAGCCTCTAAATTGATATGAAGTCATTAAACAAAGATTAGCAGTGCTGTAATAGTATTATGTGATGTACAGCATGTTTGCATCACGTTGTTCTCTCTCTGCTGCTCTCTCAGCCTGACTGGTTGTCGAGATGGAGATAATGGCCGTGAACCTGCCGTCCAGCTCCAGTCTTCCCCCGTCTCCGTGCGCCGAGGACTCGGGCTTCCCGCTGGCCTCTCTGGACAGCGAAGACTACGTGTTTGTGGAGGCTCGGCATCCCAACAAGGTGCTGGAGGGCCTGAACAGCTTGCGGCTCAACAAGGCCTTCTGTGACGTGACCCTGTGCTGCGGCGGACAGGAGTTTCCCTGCCACCGCATCGTCTCTCGCCTCCTTCAGCTCGTACTTCCAGGTAATCACACAGCAGTCAAGCTGAGCGCACTGCAAAATATGCTTTTCTTACTCGGTGTTTTTGTCTTGTTTCCAGTCCAAATATCTAAAAATTCTTAAATCAAGATGCATTTACTAGATGGGTAAAATGACTTAAGATATTATGTCCTGGTTTCCAGTGGGAATTAATCAAAATTGATTAATTCAAACAGAAACAATTTTTTTTTTCTTACCCCATTGGCAGATCATTTAGCTTGCTTTAAGGCGAGACACTACATGTGAATAGTGTAAAGTTTTTAAATAATAGATTTCACCATGAAACTTCCTCAGTTGATTACTTACACAAGTTCATAATTTTTTTTTTGAAATTTGTATGTTTAATTATGCAAATTAGGCATTATCTCATTAAATATGCGCAATTTTGCATATATTTTCGGTAGATAGATCTGAACATATGATAAAGCCAGGTGCAAAATTATTTTTTCATTTTGATTACACACAAGATGAAAAAAGATGTTCAGAGGGGATTTCACGATTTTCGGCATTTTTTTTTTATTAAAATGTCACATAAATCAGGCCAGGAGTGATTTATTAACAAATCCCTCTGAACATATCTTCATAATACTGCTAAGTGTAGAACTGGAAAGTTTGGTGCTACATCGGCTGAGATGTGTCACTGGAGAATGACAAAAAACTGAGAAAAAGACATTTAAAGATTCGTAATGTAAAAATTCATACTTTTTTAGTGGAAACAACTATTTACTGACACAATATCTCATCAAATCATTAGCAACAACAATACAAACCACCTAAATCACTTCAAAACTTATAAACACAGCATTTATGGCCTTCAACTGAACAGAAAAGCAGTCAAAAACACACATCGAAATGTCAGAGCGCGTCACGTGATGCATCTGAACCAATCACGTTGTCAGAAATTGACATCAGCCAATGAGATTTCGCTTTTAGGGTTAAATGCCCATTATACTTTCACGATTGGTTGCTGATAAAAAGGAAATTACCATATTTGGATCCGACAACATTGTATAGCAGGAGAGAGAGCACTTTCCGTGTGATTAAAGGAGCAGACAGAGATCGCGGAGCAGCATGTTGATTTATAACGCCAACTTTTATTGAATTTAGGAGAAGTCTACAGACGCAAACAGACAAAGTTAGTAAAATAAAGACCTGAATGTGTATTTTGGACTTTTTTTCACCACAAGTCTGAAAGAAGACATGTTATTGAAGACAAATATCCCAAAATCTCAAAATTGACCAGTGAAAAAAAAAACTTATGTTTTTGCCTGCCGTGTCTCGCCTTAAGATATTAAGTCCTGTTTACCAGGGGAATTAATCAAAATGAAGTGAGTTTTTGCTTATGTCATTTTACTACTTTAGTAAATGCATCTTGATTTTAAGAAATGTTTGATATTTGCACTGGAAACAAGACAAAAATACTAAGTAAGAACAGCATTTTTTGCAGGTAGTTGTTGACCGAAATAGTTGCCAGTGCCAAACCTGGCAAAATTTTAGCAAATATTTTCAGATATTTAACATTTGGCAAGCAACATGACCTCTTTGTTTCACACATTTCGCCATTTTAAGTGCATTCCATGCCATTCTGCAAATTTAACCCAAATCAGCAGAGAAAACGTTTTTTAATTTTAATGTTAAATGTGCATTCATTTCACAAATTATTTGTTCAAATCCTGAGAGATAAAAGTGCCTGAAATATCAATTTATATCGGTGGCTGTAAGTGGAAAATTAAGTAAAACACCTTCCTTGGATTAAGTTAAAACATGCAATGTAACAACAATAAAGTTTATTACATTGATAAATAATTAAATATTGTTTACAAGACTTTTACAGCTTTTTTACTGTTCATTTGCATAACAACGGGCGGAAAATGCAAACTTTTGATAATGAGTTTCAAAGTGTACTGAGTGTTACATGTTTCAAACAATACTGTTATAGACTCTGTTTACACTACAAAAATATACTCATATAATTTATAGATTATATTTATAGGTGTGAGTGATATGACCAAAATCATAAATCGCTGTATTAATGATTTCATAAACCAAAAGAGAAAGTATTCATATTAACAAATGTAAGTCTGGCATCAGTGTAGAAACATTATTGAATGTTTGAGTTCAAACTAAATTAGTAAAAGTAAAAAAACAGTACTAGATTTATAAAACGGGTTTCAGTTCTACTCGAATCACTCCTATCAGTCACATTATGAATATGCCGTACATTAAAACTGTTGTGAATAAATCGATTAAAGGGATAGTTCACCCAAAAATTAAAACGATCTCATAATTTACTCACCCTCAAGTCATCCTAGGTGTATATTTGGCTTTTTTTTAGCCAAACACAATCTGAGTTATATTAAATAATATCCTGGCTCTTCCAAGCTTTATAATGGAAGACAACTGGACAACTAGTGCTTGAAATAGGTACTACAGTCTAAATTATAAATATCAGAGATCGCTGTTAACGAGCGCAATTGGCGACGAAAGCCGAGGAGACTTACAGACTGTTGATGAGTTGATTTATCCGCGTTTTAATATGATTTTTAGATGGATACCGAGGCTTTTTAGGTTGTGTGAAATCTACAATCTCTGACCCAGTTTGTTCGCTGGCTGCAATGCGCTGTGTTTCCCGCTAACTGGCATCCCGGGGTGTCGAAATACTATTGGGTGAACTGGCAGTGGGCGAGATCACACAGACCAGAACAAACACAGACATTCAGACCCGTAAAATAACTGGCTGTAGAAGTGTTTTTCAGAGACACGAGTATGTGAACTGAGCATTCTTCCTCAATATCTGCAAACATACGGTATTTTTATGCTTTAGTAGAGTGAAAAACTTACATACGGCACTTTTAAAGCTGTGTTGTGTTGTCGGCACAAGCCATGCTCGATGTGTATGAATTAGCTTATTCAATTAGTTCTGCTTACTTAAACGTAAAATGTCTTAACTTAAAAAAAATTATTTAACTAATTACCTCAAACGATTTGAGTTTTGCCAACTTAGAAAACTGAAGTTTTCAGTATTATAAAGATGTGAGCAGCCCCGGCTGAAAGGCTAAAGCTTTGTTGTGTTGCCGGCACAGGCCATGTTCTCCACCGACCTGATGGAGTCGCGTCAGGAGCGCGTGGCCATCAACGGGGTGGAGCCGCAGATGATCGGGATGCTGGTGAACTACGCCTACACGGCGGAGGTGGTGATCTCCAAGGCTAACGTGCAGGCGCTGCTAGCGGGCCGCTAACCTGCTGGACGTGCTGGCGGTGCGCGAGGCCTGCTGCCGCTTCATGGAGCGCCAGATGGACGAGATCAACTGCGTGGGCATCCACTGCTTCGCCGAGGCGCACTCGTGCCGAGAGCTGGAGCGGCGCAGCATGGAGTACATCCAGCAGCACTTCAGCAGCGTCTGCCAGCAGGTCAGACTTCACACACTCACCACGGCAGAGCTGATATATATCCATCATAAAAGTGCATCTATCATCATAAAAGTGCAACTATCCATGATAAAAGTGCATCTATCCATGATAAAAGTGCATCCATCCATGATAAAAGTGCATCCATCCATCATAAATGTGCATCTATCCATCATAAATGTGCATCTATCCATCATAAATGTGCATCTATCCATCATAAATGTGCATCTATCCATGATAAAAGTGCATCTATCCATGATAAAAGTGCGTCTACCCATCATTAAAGTGCATCTATCCATGATAAAAGTGCGTATAACCATCATAAAAGTGCATCTATCCATGTTAAAAGTGCATCCATCCATCATAAAAGTGCATCTATCATCATAAAAGTGCATCCATCCATCATAAAAGTGCATCTATCATCATAAAAGTGCATCTATCCATCATAAAAGTGCATCCATCCATCATAAAAGTGCATCTATCATCATAAAAGTGCATATATCCATCATAAAAGTGCATCTATCCATCATAAAAGTGCATCTATCATCATAAAAGTGCATCCATCCATCATAAAAGTGCATATATCCATGATAAAAGTGCATCCATCCATGATAAATGTGCATCTATCCATCATAAAAGTGCATCCATGATAAAAGTGCATCTATCCATGATAAAAGTGCGTCTACCCATCATAAAAGTGCATCTGTCCATGATAAAAGTGCATCCATCCATCATAAAAGTGCATCCATCCATCATAAAAGTGCATCCATCCATCATAAAGTGCATCCATCCATCATAAAAGTGCATCTATTCATGATAAAAGTGCATCTATCCATGATAAAAGTGCATCTATCCATGATAAAAGTGCATCTATCCATGATAAAAGTGTATCCATCCATCATAAAAGTGCATCTTTCATCATAAAAGTGCATATATCCATCATAAAAGTGCATCTATCCATCATAAAAGTGCATCTATCATCATAAAAGTGCATCCATCCATCATAAAAGTGCATCTATCCATGATAAAAGTGCATCCATCCATGATAAAAGTGCATCCATCCATGATAAATGTGCATCTATCCATCATAAAAGTGCATCCATGATAAAAGTGCATCTATCCATGATAAAAGTGCGTCTACCCATCATAAAAGTGCATCCATCCATCATAAAAGTGCATCTATCCATGATAAAAGTGCATCTATCCATGATAAAAGTGCATCCATCCATCATAAAAGTGCATCTATCATCATAAAAGTGCATCTATCCATGATAAAAGTGCATCTATCATCATAAAAACTGCATCTATCCATGATAAAAGTGCATCTATCCATCATAAAACTGCATCTATCCATGATAAAAGTGCATCTATCATCATAAAAGTGCATCTATCCATCATAAAAGTGCATCTATCATCATAAAAGTGCATCCATCCATCATAAAAGTGCATCTATCCATGATAAAGTGCATCCATCCATGATAAAAGTGCATCCATCCATGATAAAAGTGCATCCATCCATGATAAATGTGCATCTATCCATCATAAAAGTGCATCCATGATAAAAGTGCATCTATCCATGATAAAAGTGCGTCTACCCATCATAAAAGTGCATCCATCCATCATAAAAGTGCATCTATCCATGATAAAAGTGCATCTATCCATGATAAAAGTGCATCCACCCATCATAAAAGTGCATCTATCATCATAAAAGTGCATCTATATCATAAAACTGCATCTATCCATGATAAAAGTGCATCTATCCATCATAAAACTGCATCTATCCATGATAAAAGTGCATCTATCATCATAAAAGTGCATCTATCCATCATAAAAGTGCATCTATCATCATAAAAGTGCATCCATCCATCATAAAAGTGCATCTATCATCATAAAAGTGCATATATCCATGATAAAAGTGCATCTATCCATGATAAAAGTGCATCTATCTATCATAAAAGTGCATCTATCATCATAAAAGTGCATATATCATCATAAAAGTGCATCTATCCATGATAAAAATGATAAAAGATAAAAAAATATATATTTAAAGTAAATAATAAATATATATACAGTACATATATTCATAGAAATAACCATAAAATAATCATTATAAGCATACATTTTTATTTTATTTTTAATTTTATATTATATTATTGTTATGATATTCATCTAATTAAAAAATAATAATACAGAGAATGAAAAAAGAAGGGCCCATGGGTTACAATATTATGACAAATATTTGGTTATTGCCTTTAATATTGTAATATATCAACATTTTTTCTTCAGTTATTTTTAGGGCTGTCAATCGATTAAAGGAACACTTCACCTCTGGAAAGATGAATGTGTATTTAAAATGGGTCATTTATGTAGAAGAAATGTGAAATTATTTTTGAATTTGGAGCCTTCTAGACTGAGAAAAGCCAGAAAATGTATTTTTGGCTTATGGGGATGAAAGACAACAACTCCCAGAATGCACTTGCTTCGCTGCCCTAGGAGGCCACGCCTACCGGTAAGAGATCGCAGTAAACAACAAGGCTATGCTACTAGTGAGTCTCCGTGAGTCTGCCCAGTATTTTGATGTCGCCCCAAAATGTCCAGGATTCGGCTTTTGCGTTCTACAGTCGCCATTCCTCATGTTTACTGTGACGAGCAGGAACGAGACTGACGGCCGCGGAGAACGATGCGAGCCCGGTGGCGTGATTACTGTAAGTCGCGCTATTTTGGTCCAATGGGGGTTTCCAGTAGCACGGGGAAGGAAACGCGTGTTCGAGTCTCTCCAGCGTTTTAAAGGAATTTTGGTTAAATAAGACACAGGTTCTCATATGCAATTATCTCGTTTTAATCTGACTCCATGAATTAAATAAAAGTTCAATGTGCAATAAGGTTATGTTTACACTTAAATAGTTACAACATGATGTAATGAGAATTTAAACCATTTGTACCCAGTATAAATGTTACCTGAGAGAGAGAGAGAGAAAGAGAGAGAGAGAGAGAGAGAGAGAGAGAGAGAGAGAGAGAGAGAGAGAAGAGAGAGAGCGAGAGGGAGAGGGAGAGAGCCCTCTCCCCAGCTTGGCATCCAAAGACCAGAGAGTGAAGAACATTTGCCGTCCTGTTTTGTCATCTCTCCCCCGACCATCTCCCAACACCTAGGTGTGAAATATTCAAACTGACCAATCAGACCATCACAATTTCGTCCATTGTTCCCAACCTCCGGCCCACAGGCCCATATCACCGCTATGCTGGAAATGTCTTAATGAAAAGAAAGTGTCTTTGTTGCATTGAAATAATCTTGGATTATTTCCAGCCTTACAGTCCGCCGCTTGGCACCATTGGCAATACAGACATGCTTTCTGTTGTGTGGTCGCATCTTCAGACTTTTCGTCCAGGCTTTGTGGCAATAACAGTTTGTCAGTGTTCAGTCTTTGTTCACCATCCAGCCCTGCATGAGGAGGCTCCATCAAATGGTCTTTCACCGTTCATGGATGTGCAATTCATCCATCACACCTCCACAAGAACAGGCACTGAATCTTGGAGCGAACGAGTGGGACAGCAATCTGGCAGCTGTGTCTTTCTGAACCAGGACACAGGACATGAACTTCAGTAGCAGTGATCCTGTGATTTAAGAGAGCATCCAATACAACAAACAGCAAAAGTAGACACATGGCATTTGTGATTGGTCAAAGGGTTGATATGGTCAGATTCAAATTTGTCTCTGGCAAAAAGCCCTTAAGTATTTAGGAACACGGTCAAGGGAGGACAAACGAAGATCAACAAGTTCTTACACTGTTTCAGGAAACACTCAAATAAATTTCATCACAACAAAACAACAATGCTGGTTTTTTAACCTCATTTCATGTAGAGTTTCCGTAAAATATCTAGTGTAACCCAAACGCAGAGATTCAGTTTAATCAATGTCCAAAAACATTGTTGTAGGTCAAAATACAAATATGCAAGGTATGTAACAATATTTCATGTAATATCAATAATAATATTCAATCAAAAATCATGAAGAAATACATATAATAATCACTGTTTGTTCAGTAATCTTCCAATGTAAGCCACCTATGCAGATTTAAGAAGTGACTTTGGCATAATACAAGAATGGAGATCTTCCTTGTAACAGTGTGTGTGTTTGTTTGTGTGTGTGTTTTTGTTTGTGTGTGTGTTTAGTCATATGACAGTTTGGTGTGTGTGTGTGTGTGTGTTTTTTGTGTGTGTGTGTGTGTTTGTGTGTGTGTGTTTTTGGGTGTGTGTGTGTGTGTGGCTGGCTAAGTCACAGTCGATGACAGGGTTGAATTGTAATTTTTTGTAATTGATTGAAGCGTTCACACTTCAGATCTAGTTTGTTTTTATAATGTGTCTGTTATTAGAGGCATTGTTGAGAAATCATGGGCCCTATGATTTTCCAACCACACCAATAACAATCAGTTAAACATTTTTGAATTTTAATAGCAGGTCTGTCTTTGCTTTAGAATTTGTATTATCAATTTGTGACTGTAGCCATTCATGTGTACGTTACAGTGTTTTCCCATGAGTCGGTAATGTGTACTGTCATCATGGGATCAGGTTTGCCATCCTATGTGTGTGAAGCTGTCTGGATCTGTTCAGTGTGATGATGGACAATAGATCATTAGTGAAGTGTCACTTTTGGGCTCTATGCCATCTTTATCTTCCTATGTGTAGTGCTCAGCGGTAATGGAGGTGTGTGTTCAGTGTTCATGCCTAGGAGATGGGTGGAATCAAATATGATAATTGTGTTGTAAATTTGAATCCAGTTCTAACTGGGAGGCCATAGTTATGCAGTAGTGTGTTACTGTGTGGTGTGAGTGGCCTCTTGAGTTGTCTTTTCACCCATCTTTTTAAGCTCAGGTTATGTTCTAACAATCTCGTCCTGCTTCAGTGCAGGTGGAGTCCGGCCCGTCCTGGCGTCCATCCTCCAAGGGATTTCAGTGTTAAACCTGAGACAGAAACAAATGCAGAGAACCACAGTTAATTCAGATATTTTCAACAGTTTCAAATTTTTAATTCCTGTTTTCACATGAAACCGAGTTTCATTGACCAGGTCTAAATTGTTGCTGTTTTAGGACAGTGTGTGACACCTAAGGCTGCTCTTGCAGTTCAGCCTTCAGTCTGCTTGTGTCATGAGCATTAGAGATGGATCGGTGTTGCCAATTTATGGTGTCATTCACACATTTGGTTAGTGCAGATATATTTTTACCTGCAAGAAACTGTGGTATCTGTCTGCTGTTTAGCATTTCACACCCACCTCGTAATTTACTTCTCTGATCAGATTTCAGTTTTATTTGGCTGTTAACTGTGCCACACTTATTTGCAAAAGTAAAAGCACATCCTCTGCCCTTTTGGCACTGGTTAACATCCCAATAGAATCTAATTCTAAAGACTGATGTCATACTTTTCCAATTAATGCCCTGTTTGGCGATTATAACACAATGTATATTAGAATTCGAGTTATAATACAATTATGTTATATTTAAAATAATATAAGGTACCGGTGAATAATATTATTTCTGGTCTCTGGAACAACTTTGTTGTCAAAGTATTTGTTTTTTCAAAAGGCGATTATTTTTATCCGGCCCTTGCTCTGTACGTTCTCGTGTCAATATATTTGATTATGAAAAGATATTTGGTTCAGGCTGGCTGACAAAATATATATGTTCACCGTTTCTCTTTTTATATTTCAAATGCCTATTCTTTAATTTTTAGTCTCTTTGAGGACTACGTGAAGGCAAAATTACCATTTTAATGTTTAATTATTCTCTTTTGACTCTTTAATAATATTTTACCCGCTTAGACCAGGAAACTATGTCGCTTTGAGTTCCTTACCCAGTAGGTCTCCGGCACAAGTGGTCAGTCCTGAAGATCAAAAAACTGAGGCAATGGCTACATATCTAGGATTTTGCTGTAACCCCTACACGCAACAATCAAAGATATATTCAGTAGCCCTCTCTTGGGTGTCCCTCATGGAACTTAACTTAACCGTTTTACTTTAGTAGGTTTTGGCCACCATTAAAGACGCCAGTAGATTAACTTTACTTCTCTTTAATGGCTTTGGATTGGCCCAAGCCCGTGATCTTTCACGTGCACTTACATAAGGTAACATTAAATTAGAACAGTGGTCGTCGGAAGCGTCCAAGCTAGATTAATCGACCAGCCTCTAACTGGTCCTAGACGGACATACTCATCCTCTCACCCAAGCAGCCAGCGAGCTTCTGATATCAGTGTTTTAGCCGTCGCTAATCTCTGACTCGACATTGTGGTAACATACGAATCCGTCAATCTTATTTGGGAAAAACAATCTCGGAGTCATTTAGAATTAATTCAAACGTAACAATGCATAAATTTTGTTCAAGATTCAGAGTTACTGAACCCTAATGCGCGACGTTCTCTGGAACTTTGAATATGAGTGTTTTGTTGTTTCAGGATTTTCAAATTCATTCTTGTGTTAAAGTTCAAGCTTTCAAATTTAATATAGAGTTTTTCAAGATTAGTTTAGGTTTAGTATAGGATATGAATGCTTTCAATGTAGTTTTGGGCCTAACGGTGGGCCAGAGGCATAAAGGGTTAAGCGTTTGGAAGCAGCATGGACAATAAATAGCATTTAGCTTAGCCTAGATCTGATTTCTAGCCTGTGTAAATCATATCATCCTGTTTTTCCAAACTTTCTTTGCTTTTCATAAACAGTTCATCGACCTGCCTTTTTATTTATAAAATCACACTTTTTTCGATCGTTTACAAACTTAGAATTCTCTTTCTGTTGTTTGCAGATACTCCCCATGTGTTGCTGGTTTGTCAAGCCAATACAACAATGGCAAAAAACATGCGGCTGATTTTAAAGCTTTTAAGCTATATTTTTTCGGTTCTTCGTCGAGTTATTAATTATTTGGAAGATGTTATTCCAATTTTAGGTTTCGTTTCTTGTTGCTTAGGCAAACAAGGAGATCTTTCAAATCTATACAAGTGTTTTCATTATTCATCTGTGCTGCCGCTGCTAATCTAATCACGTCCTCACACGTGTTTCTAGACAAAGAGATTTCCGACCCGTAACAATGCGAACATTTTCTTAAACACTTCTAAAAAGGTAGAAAAAGTTGACTTACCACAGCGGCGGAAGAAAGAGAAGATGTTCAAACCTCTGTGTTGATTTTAGATTCCATTTTTGCTGGAAAGATCTTTTTTCGCGGCTCGCGTTGTGCTTCGCGATCACGTCTCCGGGGCTCACCAATTTGTAAGTCGCGCTATTTTGGTCCAATGGGGGTTTCCAGTAGCACGGGGAAGGAAACGCGTGTTCGAGTCTCTCCAGCGTTTTAAAGGAATTTTGGTTAAATAAGACACAGGTTCTCATATGCAATTATCTCGTTTTAATCTGACTCCATGAATTAAATAAAAGTTCAATGTGCAATAAGGTTATGTTTACACTTAAATAGTTACAACATGATGTAATGAGAATTTAAACCATTTGTACCCAGTATAAATGTTACCTGAGAGAGAGAGAGAGAAAGAGAGAGAGAGAGAGAGAGAGAGAGAGAGAGAGAGAGAAAGAGAGAGAGCGAGAGGGAGAGGGAGAGAGCCCTCTCCCCAGCTTGGCATCCAAAGACCAGAGAGTGAAGAACATTTGCCGTCCTGTTTTGTCATCTCTCCCCCGACCATCTCCCAACACCTAGGTGTGAAATATTCAAACTGACCAATCAGACCATCACAATTTCGTCCATTGTTCCCAACCTCCGGCCCACAGGCCCATATCACCGCTATGCTGGAAATGTCTTAATGAAAAGCAGTGTCTTTGTTGCATTGAAATAATCTTGGATTATTTCCAGCCTTACATTACTGATGAGCGGCGCCGGCGCCTGTGAGACGCACCGGTCTCGTATCTCTCACGGAGGATTTTCCTAGCAATGTTAAAACGCACATCAAACGATCACTTGTTTAGCGTTCATGTAAACACTACATTCAGATTCACCGATCGGAATGAATTCAGTTAGATTGAAACAAAAGGTGTGTATGTAAACTATGAATGCGACTGCAGAAAGCAAAAGCCGAATCCCGGACATTTTGGACGATCTCGACGGCCGGACATGTCCGGGAAAAAGAGGATGGACACCGCTACTACTCAGCTTTCTCCACAGAATAAGAAACTGTTAGCTTAGCTTCCAAATAAAGAATGGCTGACACTATATGTCCATTCTGTGAGTGAGATCCCTCTATGGGCGGGTTGAAAACATGCGGAACAGCGCCTTCTACTGGATAAATGATGAGCTAGTGTTTGTAGTCTTACCCTTATTCAAAGAAATTTGACTTCCTGCTTTTTATGACGCAAATTGACGATTTTTGCGTCATAAAAAGCAGGAAGTGGAACACTTAAATCCTTATTTCTCCCATCTCAGGGGAAAATAAGGGAATAAACCATGACCATTCGAAAATGTGACTGGGTTTCTAAAGATACAAAGTCTAATGCAAATGGGTGAAGTGTTCCTTTAAAATTTATTGCGATTAATCACATGATTGTCGTGAGTTAACTCGCGATTAATCGCACATTTTTTATTTGTTCTAAATGTTCCTTAAATTAATTATTTTCAAGTTTGTAATACTCTAATCATTATGGGCATGGATAAATATGGATGTTTTATGCAAATGTATGTTCATTATTGAAACCATAGTCAGAGCATGAAGACGAGACATGTTTCAAAGGTCATAGATGTTTTTAAAAGAACTTGTTCATGTCTATTAGACATGAAGAAAGAACAAAGAAATACCAGGTTCCCATTACTTCTCTTTCTTTGCTCTGAGCAATTTACTAAAACAAACATGTTTAGATTTTTGCATGACTCTTCTGTAAATGCTAAATGTACATTTATTATTTATTATTAAATTAGTTTGTCTCTCTCTGTGCCCATTTTGATGAAGCTAAATTCTCAATAAAACTGTTTTCATTGGTATATTTTACTGTTTCAAACAATGGAATGGATATTAAATATTCGCCACCTATTAAGACATAACCAGCTCTCCCTTCCAAGATGTTAATCTGCATAAAAATCCTGATAATCGAGCCGTCGTCTGATGAAATCAAATACACATAAGATAAAGACAATATCTGTGATTTTTGGCTATACTTGCATGTAAAATTAGAGAAGCAAGAGAGAGATAAAGTGTTAACTTTGACAGCACTAGATATTTTATACAATTTTATGTTCATTTATTTCACTTTAAT
Source organism: Phoxinus dragarum (assembly GCA_033366665.1). NCBI lineage: Eukaryota > Metazoa > Chordata > Actinopteri > Cypriniformes > Leuciscidae > Phoxinus > Phoxinus dragarum. Next base: position 25,005 of record JARPMJ010008236.1, read on the forward strand.
GGCAATGAAAATTACCTATTAATTGTCCTTAAAGGGAAATTACTGAACTTAAATATACGATCTTGATAAAAATGCAAATTTTGGAAGACATTTTCAGATGGCACTTAGAGGCTTTTGCATCTGAAGTCTTCAGTTATTAATGTCAAATAACTCAATGCATTACAAATGCCTGTGTGTGGAGAAACAAACCAAGAACCTTTTATTGATTCATCCGAACGCTTCTGATTGGCCGTCGTTCATACGCTCAACAGATAGGTGTGTGATTGGTCCAAAAACGCTGAAAAAAACAATTTGTAAAAATAAATATTTGATGCAACACAAACAAACCTGTAATTCCAACACATTTGATTCATTTCCACTGTATCCTGTAATATAAGTATGTGTATTATCTGTGTAAGTTGCCTTTTCTTATCTTTGTAAGTGAAAATAAAACCTAGAATGTGTAGAAAACAGTGATGAATACTGAAGTTTACAGTATTAGAAAGATGTGACATGATTTTCAGCCTTAAATCACGAGGAATCTAACTGTCATTGATATTTTTAGATATACCTTCAATCTCTCTGTCTCACTCTACAGGAGGAGTTTCTTTCCCTTTGTGCCGATAAACTGACCGAGATCATTTCCAGTGACGACCTGAACGTGCCGAAAGAGGAGACGGTGTTTGAGGCGGCCATCGTCTGGCTGGAGAAGAGCTCCTCGCGCAGACAGAGCTTCGAGAAGGTCAGTCATAAGCCTTATTAAAGAGGATTAGTTCATACCTTACTTTTTGTCACTTTCAAAAAAATCCTGATAATTTACTCACCCCGATGTCATCCAAGATGTCCATCTCTTTCTTTCTTCAGTCGAAAAGAAATTAAGGTTTTTGAGGAAAACATTCCAGGATTGTTCTACACAGAATGGACTTCAACCGCACCCATCTATCCCAATGTTCAAAGAAGTGTCAAATGTCCGTCTCAATGCAGCTTCAAAGTCTCTACACGATCCCAGTCGAGGAATACGGGTCTTATCTAGAGAAACGATCGTCATTTTCTTAAAAAAAATAAAATAAATAAATAAATTAACTACAAATGCCCGTCGTGTACATCTCTGAGATGCACCACGTATTACGTCATCACGTTGGAAAGGTCACCAAAAAGAAAAAATTAAAACAAAGATGTTGGAGGATTTTTATGTTTTTAAAGAGTTTTTCGCCCTTCCCTTTTTGAACCGAGTACACAGACAAATAACTTAGATAGATGACGTGACCCGTGACCTTTCTAATGTGATTACGCAATGCGTGGCGCATCTTAGAGATGGTACACGACGGGCATTTGTGGTTAAATTTATTTATTTTTTTTGTAGCAAATAACCGATCGTTTCTCTGGATAAGACCCTTATTCCTCGACTGGGATCGTGTCGAGACTTTGAAGCTGCATTGAGATGGACATTTGATCATTCTTTGAACATTGGGATAGATGGGTGCGGTTGAAGTCCATTCTGTGTAGAACAATCCTGGAATGTTTTCCTCAAAAACCTTCCAGAAAGCTTATTTTATTTCATTTTGATAATATCTTTTCTAATTTTTTTTACTGTTTTTGGAGATTTTTGTGTTATTTTTTTATTTTATTTTCCCTTATTACTAGATTTTATCGATGAATAAATAAATAGTAATTTAAGCACATTCCTCACATTCTTTCAACTTAACTTCAAAATAACTCACAATTATGAAATTTTAATTCTAAACCTTTTAATTCAGCTCAAAATATCTTACATTGGGTGTCTTTGCCGACCTCTTGTGGAAAAATAATAATATAACATGATATTTCATAACTTTAGCCACTAGATGGCCTTATAGCTCTATATGGAGAAATGAGCTGTTCTGCTGGGTCCTAAAGTCAGTTTACATTTGTATTTATTTACATTAGTAAGCAACAGGACATCGTCTTTCAAAACATGACCTGAGTGAAAGAGAAAAAAAATAATAATGCGTCATTGTCCCCAGCACATATCAAACCAAACTGACGCCCTTAAAAATACGGTTCTTTACCGGCATCGGCGGTTCCATGTAGAACTTTGATCATCAATGGAACCTTGCCATTCCACAAAAGAATTTTATAATAGAATGAAAGTTCTATAGATTGTAAAGATGTTCTTCACAATTTAAAAAAAGAGGCTATTTTATGAACTTGTCAGTGAAAGGTTCTTTAAAAAATGTTCTTTTCTTTTAACAGTGTTGGATAAAATGTTGTTCATATAGGAAATAACCTGTTGGACACTGTTTCTGAGACACGTTTGCAGGGGGGTTTGTGTATCATGATCTCTGCAGATGTCTGGGATTAGCCGCCGTTGTGTGTTTGATGAACTAATGAAAGGTGTTCAAAGGTGCAGCACGCACATCCAAAACGATAAAACTGGGTGCTGGGCAGACAAGTAATAGTAAGGATAAACAATGTAAATTTCTGTAAATAACTGTTGTAATTGTGTAAGATTGTAAGGGTTGAGGTTCTGTCTTGCTGACTTGATATATGATAGATGTTACACACCTTTGTGGTTTTACTTATGTATTTATACTCTTGCTCATCTATCACTACTGCCTACAGTGGTAGAGACATTTTTTTTAAATTCTAGACGATGTTTTAAGCACTGCATGCCTTCTCTTAGCCATTTAATGTATTTCTAGGGTATCTCTAATGTATTTCCAATATGTTTCTAATATATATTTTTGATATGTTTCTAATATATTTTCGTATTACAAATGTTGGTAAATAATTTTCCTGTTTTCTAGATGTAATTGCTTTTTCACTTGATTGGTCATGTGACTAATCATGGTTGTATGTGATCATGTGATCATGTAGGGCTGTATATATGGAGGTGTGTCTCCCCACTTGTTTCATGTCTGATGAAGGGCTTGGGCCCGAAACGTTACATGCGGTGAGCAATCATTCAAATTTGCTTAGGAGCACTTTCTGGTGTGCGAACTAATGAAAGGTCACATGCTCTTTACAGGCTGTGATTATGAAGAGAACAGTCTCTTCGCAGGACTCTGTGAGAAACGCAAAACGAGCCCTGATTGGATGGGATCGGATTGCTGTGTTTGCATATTGTTGTTGCTATGCAGTTATTTAAAGACCTTAGTAGCAGCTCTTGAGAAAAGCTCATTGCACATCTCATGGGAATTAATGCAGTTCTGAATGTTCAGGAATGATTTTAGGTTTGCTAAGATGAGCATCATGGTCACAGTTAATCATAATGTGGTCATAAAGTAATTGTTTACCCGAAAATTTAAATTCTGTCATCATTTACTCACCAAACCCATCAGTGTGAAAACCCAAAGAGTGTGTTTTGCAGGTTCATCCCTGAACTGGTGTGATTGAGTGTGTGTTTTGCAGGTTTATCCCTGAACTGGTGTGATTGAGTGTGTGTTTTGCAGGTTTATCCCTGAACTGGTGTGATTGAGTGTGTGTTTTGCAGGTTCATCCCTGAACTGGTGTGATTGAGTGTGTGTTTTGCAGGTTTATCCCTGAACTGGTGTGATTGAGTGTGTGTTTTGCAGGTTCATCCCTGAACTGGTGTGATTGAGTGTGTGTTTTGCAGGTTTATCCCTGAACTGGTGTGATTGTGAGTGTGTTTTGCAGGTTTATCCCTGAACTGGTGTGATTGAGTGTGTGTTTTGGAGGTTCATCCCTGAACTGGTGTGATTGTGAGTGTGTTTTGCAGGTTTATCCCCTGAACTGGTGTGATTGTGAGTGTGTTTTGCAGGTTTATCCCTGAACTGGTGTGATTGAGTGTGTGTTCTGCAGGTTCATCCCTGAACTGGTGTGATTGTGAGTGTGTTTTGCAGGTTTATCCCTGAACTGGTGTGATTGTGAGTGTGTTTTGCAGGTTTATCCCTGAACTGGTGTGATTGTGAGTGTGTTTTGCAGGTTTATCCCTGAACTGGTGTGATTGAGTGTGTGTTTTGGAGGTTCATCCCTGAACTGGTGTGATTGTGAGTGTGTTCTGCAGGTTCATCCCTGAACTGGTGTGATTGTGAGTGTGTTTTGCAGGTTTATCCCTGAACTGGTGTGATTGTGAGTGTGTTTTGCAGGTTTATCCCTGAACTGGTGTGATTGTGAGTGTGTTTTGCAGGTTTATCCCTGAACTGGTGTGATTGTGAGTGTGTTTTGCAGGTTTATCCCTGAACTGGTGTGATTGTGAGTGTGTTTTGCAGGTTTATCCCTGAACTGGTGTGATTGTGAGTGTGTTTTGCAGGTTTATCCCTGAACTGGTGTGATTGTGAGTGTGTTTTGCAGGTTTATCCCTGAACTGGTGTGATTGTGAGTGTGTTTTGCAGGTTCATCCCTGAACTGGTGTGATTGTGAGTGTGTGTTTTGCAGGTTCATCCCTGAACTGGTGTGATTGTGAGTGTGTTTTGCAGGTTTATCCCTGAACTGGTGTGATTGTGAGTGTGTTCTGCAGGTTTATCCCTGAACTGGTGTGATTGTGAGTGTGTTTTGCAGGTTTATCACTGAACTGGTGTGATTGAGTGTGTGTTTTGCAGGTTCATCCCTGAACTGGTGTGATTGTGAGTGTGTTTTGCAGGTTTATCCCTGAACTGGTGTGATTGTGAGTGTGTTCTGCAGGTTTATCACTGAACTGGTGTGATTGAGTGTGTGTTCTGCAGGTTTATCCCTGAACTGGTGTGATTGAGTGTGTGTTTTGCAGGTTCATCCCTGAACTGGTGTGATTGTGAGTGTGTTTTGCAGGTTTATCCCTGAACTGGTGTGATTGTGAGTGTGTTTTGCAGGTTCATCCCTGAACTGGTGTGATTGTGAGTGTGTTTTGCAGGTTCATCCCTGAACTGGTGTGATTGTGAGTGTGTGTTTTGCAGGTTCATCCCTGAACTGGTGTGATTGTGAGTGTGTGTTTTGCAGGTTCATCCCTGAACTGGTGTGATTGTGAGTGTGTTTTGCAGGTTTATCCCTGAACTGGTGTGATTGTGAGTGTGTTTTGCAGGTTCATCCCTGAACTGGTGTGATTGTGAGTGTGTTTTGCAGGTTCATCCCTGAACTGGTGTGATTGTGAGTGTGTTTTGCAGGTTTATCCCTGAACTGGTGTGATTGTGAGTGTGTTTCGCAGGATCATCCCTGAACTGGTGTGATTGTGAGTGTGTTTCACAGGATCATCCCTGAACTGGTGTGATTGTGAGTGTGTTTCACAGGTTCATCCCTGAACTGGTGTGATTGTGAGTGTGTTTTGCAGGTTTATCCCTGAACTGGGATTGTGAGTGTGTTTTGCAGGTTCATCCCTGAACTGGTGTGATTGTGAGTGTGTTTTGCAGGTTCATCCCTGAACTGGTGTGATTGTGTGTTTTGCAGGTTCATCGCTGAACTGGTGTGATTGTGAGTGTGTTTTGCAGGATCATCCCTGAACTGGTGTGATTGAGTGTGTGTTTTGCAGGTTCATCCCTGAACTGGTGTGATTGTGAGTGTGTTTGCAGGTTTATCCCTGAACTGGTGTGATTGTGAGTGTGTTTTGCAGGTTCATCCCTGAACTGGTGTGATTGTGAGTGTGTTTTGCAGGTTCATCCCTGAACTGGTGTGATTGTGAGTGTGTGTTTTGCAGGTTCATCCCTGAACTGGTGTGATTGTGAGTGTGTGTTTTGCAGGTTCATCCCTGAACTGGTGTGATTGAGTGTGTGTTTTGCAGGTTCATCCCTGAACTGGTGTGATTGTGAGTGTGTGTTTTGCAGGTTCATCCCTGAACTGGTGTGATTGTGAGTGTGTTTTGCAGGTTATCCCTGAACTGGTGTGATTGTGAGTGTGTTTTGCAGGTTCATCCCTGAACTGGTGTGATTGTGAGTGTGTTTTGCAGGTTTATCCCTGAACTGGTGTGATTGTGAGTGTGTTTCGCAGGATCATCCCTGAACTGGTGTGATTGTGAGTGTGTTTCACAGGATCATCCCTGAACTGGTGTGATTGTGAGTGTGTTTCACAGGTTCTCGAGCACATCCGGCTGCCGCTCATCAGTCCGTACTACATTCATGACGTGGTGGAGACGCTGGACGTGGTGAAGGAGTCACTGAAGTGCCAGAAGCTGATCTCTGAAGCCAAGGACTATCTTCTGCTGCAGGACCGGCGAGGAGAGCTGTACGGACCCCGGGCTCGGCCCCCGGCGCGCCACAGGTGAACACACACTGGCCATGAGCATCTGGACCTTCTGTGTGCAGGATCAACACACTTACACACATGCTACAAATAACCCGTTAGCAATCGTATTGACGGCTCAATCGGACTGAAAAGCCTTATGACGCCTTATAGTGTAATTATCTTATATATGTGACCCTGGACCACAAAACCAGTCTTATGAAATCCGGTATGTGTCATCGGCACCATGCCCTTTAAGTACTTACCTTGTGGTCAAAAAGTATAATGACATTTCCAAAAATGCTAATAGCTTTTAAATAAAAGCTTGTTTGTTGTTGTTTGTTGAAACATACTTTTTCAAACTCTTAATTTTTTCGAACTTGGCATGACTTTTCCAAATTCGATTCAGATCATTTTGAGACCATGCTGGCAAAAAGCAAAAAAAACAAAAAAAAATGTATTAGACCGAATCGTTCTCATTAGCGCACTGACGAATCTGATGGCATGATGCCAAACTGAGTCTAAGGCTGTATATCTGCAGCGCTTTCACATATTGTCACCAAACTTCTGTATGTGTCCTCCTTACCTCACACTGACCACAACACATCAATTGGTGACAGCATCTAAAATCATCTACAAATATTGGTGTGCTTGCCCCTGATAAACACTGTTTGCAGCTAATTTTGGGTAACACTTTATTTTAAGGTGATACATGTACTTACTATAGTAATACTGGTACATTTAGTAAAAAGTAACGTTGTAAAAAACCCAAACCCTAACCGTAACCCTATAGACCCCTTTTCAGTTGATGACGTTTTTTTGTGGGCGGAGCTTAGATGGAGGCAGACCGATCCCTCTGGCCGCTTCACTAACGCTAGTTTGCCAGTTTTGTTAGCTTGTTTTTTAACAATGACTGGAGAAAATCCGATTTTATCTTCATGTGCAAGCTCACTCCCTGTCCAGGGGCCGGTTTCACAAAGATAGACTTTGACTATGGCTTAGATATAGTAGATAGTCAGGCTTCAGATAGACATCTAAATCAGACCGTTTCACAAAGCACTTAAGACTTTGACTATCTTAAGTAGGACTACACTGCAATGCATTCTGGGTAAACTAAGAAACTTTTCAAAACAAAAAACATGGCGGATCGAGTAAGCGCATTCAGCCGCTCAGTGCAGTTTATCCCAGCAGAAAATATGTGTTTGTTGGAGGAGTATAACAGTTACAAGGACATTTTACTTGGGAAGTTTAGCGGAGAATGTAGTAACAAGAAGAAATGTTTGGAAAAAGATTGCTATGACAGTTAACAGCGTTAATCCGACCGTTGAGCGTTGAAGACGTACAGAAAAGATACAAAAACGAAACCGACGATGAAGTCCTCATTATTATAT
>JARPMJ010008237.1:0-36149 GCA_033366665.1 Phoxinus dragarum
CATCATCTGCAAGCGTGCAGATCGCTGCGGGCTAAAACAACTACGCTTTCAGTTCATTTGCCACCGGTGGTGGGACGTTACGACACTTCAGGAGTGTTTTTCAAAGCTACAATAAAACCCAAATTACAGTTCAGATTTGACCAACTGAAGTAAAACAAATCGAAATGTCCTATATCAGTCATCTCCACACACTTAAATGGGCATTAAGCAAAATAATGTGCACCTTGAAAATCAAATATTTTGCTAGACACCTTAAAAATCCACCAACAAAAACAAAAGAAAATGGAGTATATAAAATGTTACACATAAAACAACATTGTTTCCCCCCACATTTTCAAAATCTCAAACTATCCACAACAGGCACATCTAGCTTCTGTGCAGTCAAATTTCAAGTTGTCTCTCTACGTAAGTGTAACAACAACCGAATAAATCCTTCATTGTGCTGAGACTCCTTCCTGTGACAAGTTTTGTGCTTGTTTTCTTTTTTTCTTTTTCTGCCCTCACCTCCACGTCTCCATAAATGCCTTTGGATATTCGACATAAAGACACAGAGAAGCACTTGCAACTGAACAGAAAGTTTACAACTCCAACACTTTCATATATAAAGGATGCTTTTGGCAGATATAAAGATACAGTGCTCTTTTAGGCAGATGTGATGTGTTGAACGGTAGGGCCCGGAGTGTCATTCTGAGCACATTAGCTAGTCTGTGCTCTGTCACAGACTAGTTATCCCTGACGCTTCGATTTGTAGACCGTGAGTTGGCAATTGAAGAGCCCCATGGAGAAAGTCTTGATTGCTTTGCAGAGTTTGGAATAGTACCCTTCGGCTTCGGCTTTCGGATGAATTGAGGTACTGAAAACTGACCCCGTTTATTGTGTATACGTGCAACCTTTTACTCTCTTTTCTGTATTGATACAGCACACAAATCATAGACACACCAAAACCTGACCCAGCCTAGAAGAACACTGTATCTTTAACCTAGAAGATGAATTGCACCCTGGTTCTATCGAATACAGTTTGGCGGACACTGTGAATTTGGTTGGTCTGTGCCCTCCACTTTGCTGTGAACCAAACGGATCCTTGTCAGCCCACAGCGGGTGAGGCGAATGAGGCCAGATCGCCGAAGGGAGCTGCCAGGAAGTGTTCTCTTGGCCTATTGTCGTCTCCCAAAGAAGAAAACGAGCATGTGTTCTACCTGTTTTGTCGTCCCAAGTGGCTTGGACTCTTGTGATGGTCACATACTTTCTTTTCTCAGCGTTATTCTTTGTATAGGATTCAAGTAGATGGTTGAAATGCTGCCCTATTTATATATACAGTTTGTGGTCAAGCCACAGTTCAGCGTGAAGTCAGTGTGAGCGGAGCGTTTGGCACTGGTACTGTACAGAGCTGCTGATGAAACACTACTATAGGTTACAGCACCCTAAACAAGGACGTCTCGAGTCTAATCAGCATTTTTTTATGGGTGTACCATTAATTTGATATTTGGACCACTGTTTCTTCAGCGCGGCCGGTTTTGAGGCCGTTTCTTTGCACTGGATGCTTGGTTTCAAAGGGAAAGGCCTTTGTTTTGCAGTTACAGTAAGAGACAACCTGTGAAGTGTTCTGGATGTCCTCTCGCAGTTTATAGACGTTGGCCCGAGGACGATCAACTATTGGAATGGAGCGAGGGGTTAGTGGTCTATATCAGCCAGTGCAATGAATTTTAAAAAACACAGATATTCCCTGACAAGACAGAAGTAATAAAAAATTAAATGCAACGAGAGAACGGCTTAAAAAAGATCGATTACTCCATCCGTCCACAAATATGTTGTGCCTATATTGGTTTGTCCATGACAATCAACATCATGGCTAGATGCTATGTACGCTAGAAACGTTATTGCCACAGTCCTGCTGTTTATTCAAGTGGACGGTAATGTGTTCATGTTCATGTGTTTCCATAGCGCAGGCTACAAGGTTGGTCTCGTACTCCAGACGCTCTTGAACCAACGTGTCGTCTTTATACTGGAGGCGCGGCGGGGTCGGAGACGAGTCGATGGCCAGGATGTCTTTACGTATACTCCTGTCCAGCACATGCCTCTCCCAGGCAGGATAGCGGTTCCTGCACAAGTCTATTTTGATGACCGTCTCCTCAAGGCGCGGGGGCTCGGGAGGAAGGTGTGGAGGGCGCGGTGGGCCGCACCTGAAAGACAGGCACGCAGCCGTCCCGCTCGCTGTACTTGGCCTCGCGGTCAGCGTCCCTGGCCAGCGTGCCTCCGCGGTTGGAGCGCAGGGAGTTGGTGGCACCCTCAGGTGGCAGCATAAAGGTAGCAGTGGGGTCCTCGAGCTGGACCAGGCTGGCCGAGCGGCCGAAGCGCGGCCCGTTGGGATGAAAGAAAGCGTAGTACATGAGCATGAAGACGATGCCGGTGAAGAAGCTGGAGAAGATGACGCACAGGGCGGGCACGGCGAAGGCGTCCGTGTTGCGGGGGTGAGCGATACAGGTACCACAGCGCGCTCAGGGCCGTGTTCTCACACAGGATCATGAAGTAGTAGATGAAGAGGCGGAAGCGGGTGCGTCCCTCTTTCACATTAAACCAGCTGAAGATGTAGATGATGCCCACCACCATGTCAAAGACAATCTCCTCCCACTTGGTGATGCAGAATTCGGTCCTCGCAGTGTACGATCCAGAAGGTCATGATGCACCAGTGCAGCACAATGAAGATGCCGAAGTAGAGCTGAAACACAGAGGCGAAGAGAGCGAAGGTCACCACGCGAGCGGCAATGGTAAAGAAGTGCCAGCAGAATTGAATGATGATGGCAAGGTAGCTGATGGGCTTCTTGTCATCTCGGGAATCACGCAAGGCCTTCTGGTAGAAGGCCAGAGCCCAGGCTAGTGACACCAGAGAAGCAGCCGCTGTCATCCCTGAAATAAAGGAGAGAAGCATTGTTATGGCTGAACGTCACAATCTAAGTGTGTCAATTCACCTGGGAAATAGGAGCACATATAAAACTACTCAGAATGTATGTGCAGTATGTAAAGTAAATATGACATCGTTCAGTGTTTATTTACACTGACACATGCCAGGTGTTGATTTTTATTAAAAGTAACAGAAATTAGTTTTATGTCTTTTCACTTCTCATTTTTTCTGTATAGATTTTATTGTTTTACTCTTGTACCAGGCCCAGATTTTCAGTCTTAACCTATGAAAATCCATTATAAAATTCTGAAATATTACATTTAAAATACAATACTATCACAAACTATAAACATCTTAATAATGAGTGAAGCAATCATTTCAATATTTGTGTAAAAGATTTATAAGTAATTTCCACCCAAACCAACACATTTTACACAAATAAAGTTTTATCAAAAGTTAGTGTACTTGTTTACCAAGGAGAGAGAAACACAGCTTGAGATGAAAAGTGGAGCGTGGTGTGTGAATAAAACAAAGAAATATAATTATAAATATCACTTGTGAGCAGAATATTTCTAATCTATCTGTAATTGTCAAATGATGTAAAAAGTACAAAAAAATATCATTCAGGTGTGTACATTTAGGAGACAAAATGCTAGCTGTAAAACTGTGGTGTGAAAATTAAGGTAAACTGTTCATGACTTTTAAAATTAGGTAATGACAAAACGTTCACATCTATTATGTATAATTCTGTTGGATATTGTTAGTAGACAAATGACATAAACTAGTTCATTACTTTTAAAAAGTGTCCAGAAAAAACAGTCCTTACAGTGTGCTATGAATCGAGGGCTGCAGTGTATTTTATGTTAACCAGCTATAAATGTATCTTGACATGTGAAGCACACAGATACAATAGGACACTGGTTTCAAACGCAGAATAAGAAGTGCTCACCAAGGCATGCAAATGCATTTATCTCATTACTACACATCCACAGTCGGAAGTGGGCTAATGGAGTAGCTTGCGCATGGAAGTGTCCGTCAATGGCTCGCGCTCCAGTGCATGTCACATGCAGCCATCCTGTAATGAATCTGTTTGAGATTTCAAATCTCGACCCTCTGGTGAGTACACACACACCAAGGTTTACAAGCTCCGGCCCTGATCAAAGCTGATAAACGGTGACTCAAGAGACATGGTTCATTTTGATGAGACTTGTGTTTTATTTCCTCCTCAGGGAAAACAGCCTCTTTGGAATTCTGCTGAACAGCATTTTTCCACAGTTATGACTCGCTGGCCCATTGAGTGAGATGTTATCCATCATGTTGTCCAAAATACTCAGTTGTGCTTAATGGAGGAGGCTTTACAAGCCATCTGCATCAGATGGAGTACAGTAAAGCAGCCAGCAGTGACTAGAGGTGCGTGATGCCCGTATTTACCGCTGTGACACTGTTCTGGAGTCAGGCTGCCATGGCAATTGTGCGCTTGAGCTGATGGAGAGATCACTTTCTTGTATGAGTGAGAGACAGAATACAAAGATTACACACACTGTCCAGTCATCTCCTCACTGAATGAATCATTTCACAGTAAAAAGTGTTACATTCAAGTTTAAAAACTGATACTGACATAAAAGCTTAATATTGAAACACTATCTAGATCAGCAGCCCCAAAAAGTGTGTTTGGTCACTCAATTCACAAGGTGACAGTTTTACCCAAAATGAAAGTTTCTGTCATTATTTTCTTCACCCCCATATCGTTCTAAACGTGTATGACTTTCTTCTCTTCTTAAATACAAGAGATGTTTTGAGTTTTTTGGTCCGTACAATTACATTTTTGGATGATTTTGGTCTTTTGTTCCACAGGAGAGAGTAAGTCATGAGGGAGCCATGAGGAGTAAATTATGACCATTTTAATTTTTAAGTGGACTATCTCTGTAACATAATTGTTTTTGTGAAATATTTTACTTGAAAAATACAATACATTTGAATAAATGGCAATATTTTGTTATATAATGCAAATATATATTCTTTATAATCCATACGGCTTAAATATTCAAATGCATTTTTGGGGTCAAAGTAATTTGGCCTTAACAAAATTGTAATGATAATAAAAAAATACACTAAAGTTCAGAAGTTTGGGGGTCAGTAAGATTTTTTTTTTGAAAGAAAGAAAGGTCAATTTTAATCGGCAAGGATGTACTGAATTGATCAAAGGTGACAGTAGAGACATTTATGATGCATTATATTTCAAAGAAAAGCTGTTCTTTTGAACTTTCTATTCACCAAAGAACCCTGGAAAAATTGTATCACCATTTCCACAAAATTATCAAGCAGCAGAACGGTTTTAACATTTTAAAGTATATTAATATAGAAAACAGTTGTTTTAAAGTGTTTTAAAGGAAGCCCAAATATACATTTAGAAAAAGACTTATGCAGTTGATCATTTTTGTTTTAACGTTTTCTCTATGATTCATTCAAATGTTTAGCAGTTAAAATATTGTTGCATATGGCTCGCACATATTAATACTGAAAAGTTTATTTCTCGTCAGAAAAAACCCCAGAATAAATCTTGACATTCTCACTGCATTAAACTGTTCCTGAGATACCAAGACACACTTTGAATTTATTAGTTCCCCTTATTAAGTCTAAATGAAACCCCAAGTGTAAATATCTCTTGTCTTTAGCTCTCAGGTTGATATTCATACCCAAATCATATCAAGACAAGACACAGGCTTCAGAATAATGTCCTTTTTATCATCCTTCAGTATAATGTTGTAGTGCAAGCAGAGGAGAGGTTGAGATAACAGGAAGCTTCAGTGCCAATCAGTCCCTTTCAAACGGCATCAGTAAAAATGCAGAATCTCACGTTGCTAAGATAACACCATCGCGGTACCACGGCCATGAATAATTGAATAAGTCCTCATGTGAAATGATGAATGTGCAAAGATGTGTTAATTTGTGTCCAAATAAAGGTGAGTATTATTTTCATTTCACCGAGGCTGCAGCCTGCAGGTTCACTGTTCGACAAAGACTGCGACAGACATAGATGCCATTTCTCAGATGAGCTGTACATTATGGGCACTCTACACCAATATATTTTTTGATAGCATAAGATAGCACATTCATAACAGAGAATGTGCACCCATGGGCATCTATTTCACTAGTCTTAACAGCGAATGAAAGCTCAGAAATGTGTGATGTCGACACTCCCAGAGCGAGTGCCTAGTAGTGGTCACGTCCTCTACGGAGCGCCTTACAAGTCACCAACTAGCAGACTGTAGTCCAGATCTGGACCCAAGGTCTAGATCCATCCAGATTGTGAATAATTTCCCATAATTAAAGATAATTATAAATCACTATATTTATTCCTATGCATGGAACAGATTAGTCATGTTTACACAGCTGAATCTGACAACATAAAAGACAAGATAAACTATTCAGTTACCATTTCATTTACAGTGATCAACATTACAATATTCTTTGGATTACACAGGCCTAAAGATTCTACTGGATCTCAGGGATAAGATTTCCTATTCTTTATTTTTTACTATAACTCAGCCGTAAACATCCAGATTGGCTCAGGCACATGCTCCATCTCTAATAATAATATAATAATAATTATTATTATATGAAGAAGAAGAAATGTTTCCTGAGCACAAAATCAGCATATTAGAATGATTTCTGAAGGATCATGTGACACTGAAGCCTGGAGTAATGATGCTGAAAATTCAGCTTTGACATCACAGATATACGGTACAAAAATGTATTCAATCAGAAAACAGCTGATATTTCACACATTGTAATGTTTTTGCTGTATTTTTGATTAAACAAAAACCCATGAACCCCATAACCTGCACTAAAAGCAAGAAACAATTCTACAGACCACATCATCTCATGGCCTGGAAGGGGAGTAAGATCACCCCTGCTATATATATTTTCTATAATATGTGAATAGCAATCACATTATAATCACTCTGGCAAGGAATATTCTTGAATTATTCCATTCCTGAATCAGTCAGTCGATCCATCCATCCATAATATCTATCTATCTATCTATCTATCTATCTATCTATCTATCTATCTATCTATCTATCTATCTATCTATCTATCTATCTATCTATCTATCTATCTATCTATCTATCTATCTATCTATCTATCTATCTATCTATCTATCTATCCGTCGTTTATCTAGTGTTTGTTTATACATCTATCATCTAGTGTTTGTTTATACTGTGTGAGTTTTTCAATAGCTTATTTACATGTTTAACCCACTTAGATTAAATCTGGCCCATTAGTAGCTGGAGAGAGCTGAGGGGGTGTAATGACTACTTTGCAAAGTGGGGTAATTAACTGACAGAAGCCAGGCTATAATTCTTATTCCGTGGGCTATCTGGCCTGCGGCTTGGCTCCGGTGCTCTCTAACGACAGCGAGGGTGCGTGTATTCTTCCTTCCCTCCCTCCCTCCCTCTCTCGTATCCTGCGCACGTGCAGCGCATCCTGAGGAGACGGTCGCCACGGGAACCTGCCACGGTCCAGCGTGCGAGGCTGCGAGAGCGGCAGAGGTGACGTAATGCTCCTTGCTGCTCCTGCTCATGAGGGCTGCAGTAATTTGGAGAGGGGAGGAGGGCATAGACAGTGTGTGTTGTGTGTTTGTAGGGTGCGTGGCAGCACCAGGGTTATGCAAACCACAGCATCACTGCAGTATCTTCTTTATCTACTTCTACAGGCCCTTCAAATCCATTCACATTAAAGGAATATTTAACCACAAAAATGAAAATTCTGTCAACATTTTTCAACATTTGCTCACCCTCATGTCGCTCCAAACTCTCCATGTTGTCATTTTTATCTGTGTACACAGGAAAAGGAGATTTTTTTAAAGGAATCTTCCTCACACAAAGCTATTGGATGTCTTTTTTTATTTTTATCCTGAAATGTAGCGCACATTGCTTTTATGGTGTTTAGCTCTTTTAGGAGCGTAAACACATTTGTATAGAAAAGAGCTAGGTGAAGGTTCTTCAAAAATGTATATTTCACTCCAACTCATTAAATTAAATATTATTACGGTATTTATGCTTTCTTATTGCTAATCTATTAATATTACACGCTCTGTTGGCACATATACCGGTAAATGTTTATTATAGCAACATATGGAAGGTAGATTTGATAAAAATGTTACAATTGCACCCGACTTCTCTAAAATAGACGTACAATCAAAACAAATGGTTGGGCCACAACTTGCCTGTAAAATGTGTTTTTGCTCCGAAACTGTGATGGTATAGCCAACTAGAGGAAACTGTATGGTACAGTAATCTAATTTCATCTACAGTGGAAAACATTAATTAGAAAAATAATCACTGGCAAAGATCCTGAAATATGAGACCTGAGTAATTTTGAGATATAACAGTATGCATGTGTATAAATAAAACATAAAAAGCTTAAAAAAAAAAAAAATTTATAGACAGCTACACATTAATCAACGTATCATTGTTTTACGACATGGGTCTTTAAAGTTTTCCAGGAAAATATGATGGTGATGATACGTTACATATCGTATAAACTTGCATTTTGAGCCTGGTCTAAAATAACATGCATACAGTACCATATCAATGCATTTACATACTTATTGGGATTTGTACACTTTGGTGCCATTAAAATAATCATTAATGATGTCATAAATATTTTTTATTATACATCAAATTATGCAGGCAGGTAAAGGACCCCTTGTTGAAAAACCCCTGTTTAAAATGTACAGTTGATTCTCATTGATGCTTCAATGATAACTTAAATAGGCTAACTAAAAAAAAAAATCAATGCATAATTAATAAAGAAAATAAATGTAGCTAATGGTGTGACAGGGGACACATTTGTGTTTATGACATTCAGACAAAAATAAATAAATATGAAGAATAGGCTAATTAAAAAGAAAGAGTTGCTTTCTGTAGTTTTGAGCAGAAAGGTCCACTGGGTAAATGTTATGAGCAAGACTTTTTCCTACGCTGAACTGTTGCAGGAAATGGTTAGGCTGAGTGGCCCATTTATGTGAGGCAGGTAGAGAGATTTTATTTCTGGCAGGGGTTCAAAGGCAAGCTACGTAAAGGAAAATAGTGAGAAAAGATACAGCCTTACTGACGGACAGTGTGTTTTACTGCGACATATACTGGTAAAGTTAGGGAGGATGCATTTGTAGAGCGAACAAGGGATAGCCTGAGTAAGAGAAACACAAATCAAATGCGTCCTACATTTCACCACTGCGCCTCTGCCGACTGCCATCAAATGGTAGCCAAGCTGTTTAGTCTATTTAGAAGACATTGAGCTTTTGAATTATGACTGTTCTGTTGGGTTAAATTTTTACACTTCTCAATGTTGTTTTTGACTTGTAAGTGCAAGAGCGACAAAATCTCAAAGGAAAGTCTCAGATGAAAGAGTTCAGAGCATCAGAAGGCTCTCCGCTCTGCTCTACCAAACACCACGAGCAAAACTGCCTCCAGACCCGCTCCCACTGTCACACGGAGCAGACGCTCAGATCCTCACGTCTAAAACAAAAGGATATTCGCAGCTCTGTTGCATTAGGAGCTCAGGACCTCTGCTTTCAGAAATCATTTTTTCAGCCTTGATGGGAGAACATTCTGGCAGTCCCTGGGCACTTTTGTTTAAGGAAGATTATGAAGAACAGAAGACAGCACATAAAGGCACTGAAGATTTAACTGCTAGGCAGGGTTCTGCAATCCACAAAGCTCAGAAGCACAAATCAACAGAATAGCCATTTATGAACAACTCTGGTAACATGACCATTTTTTATGAGTGCTGGTAATTGTGTACTGACTGAAAGGTCACCAACAATGTCAATCTGAAGGTTTTAAAGTGTCCCGTAAATCGACCCTAGTGTTCTAGTGACACTAAGTAACAATGAGAAACATGATAACAGATAATCTTCACTTCTAAAAGTCAGGTTCTGTAAAACCACATATTCTTATCCAAGACCCTCCCTCTTATACAGGAACAGACCAATATGTAAAGCGACCAATTTTGTTTGTTTTAAAATGCCATTTAAGTAATATGATACCACAATAATAAACGGGTATGAAAAACTACAAATAATGCAAAGTCCCAGTAAATGAATGTACAGTAAACACTGAAGAAATCACCTGGTGTGCTCTTTATGAACTTTTTGAAGCGTCAAAGTGGTAGTTGTGTAGCTGTCAATGGAGAATACAGAAATTTTGGGTGAACTCTCCCTTTAACTGACTAAAGGATGCAAACCGCCCCTCAACAAATATATTGAATGGAACCTACATCCTTCTCCCTCCAGAAGTGGTAAGTTCTATCAGACCACAGGGGTAAAAAAGAATGATTGTTAACAGATTTGCCGTATGGACAGAGGTCTCCGGTATGGACAACACTTCTCACCTGATTTAAGACTTTGACTGAATTTTTCAACACAAAGCATAGTTCTTCTTTACCCTGAAGAAGGCTGTTTGCTTTGCGCCGCTACGTGTGGGTTGCTTCTCCCCATGTCTTTTCATTTTCTATTATGAAATAGCCAGTAAAATAAAGGCTTTTTTAAATAATTTTGAAGAAGAGTGCCTTGGATTGTCTCTTTTCTACATTTATTTGAATTCCCGACCCCAAAGGTCACCTTCAAACTGACTGAACTCCTGGACACTTTTTGGTCTTTCTAACAAAGCATAGTTTATTCAATGCTTTGGGCTTTATCCTTATTAGAGAACAGCATTGCCGTTAAAGAGGTGCCAACAGCAAATGTTTAGACTCTATTTGTACTCACAAGGGGTCAGATTACCTGGTGCCCCCTTCAGCCAGAACATTAAAGCAATATTACTGGCATACCTAAACCACCTACAGACTTTCTGGAGGTGAATCTTCAAAATCAAAACAGGATTATAGAATCCAGTTCATAAAGAAGGCAGAGGTTAGAAAAATAGGGAGATTTTAACAAAGATATAGGAATATAGGAAGAGAAAACCAATTTAATTTAATTTAATTTAATTTAATTTAATTTTAATTTGTCCAAATATAGACAAAGGTAGAATTTTCCAATTTTCTATAGTTTGTGATTTGAAAGAAACTCCACAAAAATTCAACTTAAATATTAATTTTGGATCTTTGGGATTGTCAATCAGAGATACATAAAATGATCCCTAAATATCAAGATAAAAATCCCCAAAACAGGATTACAAGTATCAAAAAGAGGCATACAATTACTCTTCAATAGAATAATAGTATACCCCAATAGCCTACACAAATAATTAAATCTAAGAGAATGGGAACTGATCTTCCGCAAATACAATATTACATTGTCAGCATACAGACTAATAAGAGCTTCTCTGCCCCCCACTTCAAGACATCTTATACGGGATAAATATGGTCTGGTCAGGGTAAATGATATAGGGTAAATGTTGGCCGAGAAGCCAACGCTTTAGTAATTACTTTTCTATCAAGATTTTTAAGCGCGATTGGCCTATAGCTGGCCGGGTCAGTTTTTAGCCAATTAGTCTTGTCAGGACGTCACTTTCCTGCATCTCCAGAGTGAGCAGTCACATGGCATTTACAGCTCAGTGGTTGTTAAAAAAACCTTAAGTAAAAAAAATAGTAGTGATATTTCATTCAAAATGGTTTCTTACCTTAAAGGACAAGTTCGGTATTTTACACTTAAAGCCCTATTTTCAGATCGTTTCTCATGAAATAGAACGGTTAAGATTGAAATTTGGACACATGCTGCTGGCCCGAGAATTTTCGGTTTCTGTGGTAGCGTACTGAGGAGAGAGAATTTAAGTGTAAATTTTAAGTGTATAATACCGAACTTGTCCTTTAAGGGATTTTTTTAAACCAGACCCTGGTGATATATGGGGGGAAAATATCTGGAACTCACATGCCCAAGAGCAAGATTTCAAATCACATTCTTCCAGAGGGTCATTTGTCAGTGGAGTAACTGTTATTGAAATGAATGGGAAATTTAATAGATGGCTTTTTCCAGGTATTATAGACCTGCTTGCATCCGACAGTCAGTTAAATGGACTGTGGCTGACACTACAGGATTTATAACATCAATGAACAAAAGGTGCTTTATGAATGCTAAACAACGTTATGAATATTCTCTCAGAATTCCATAGTTAATTCATTTTCACAATACCCCAAAAATGGTGCTTCCCCCAAAAAGGGGGGCCCACCAAAAAGCATTGCTTTGAAAGCTTGCTTTCTCCCTAATAAAACCCCACGTTGGCAATGCTCTTGAAAAAGCACTCCACTTCTCTCCTCTGCAGCAGTCTTTAAGGTTCAGTGGCAGTTGAGTTTTTCTCACTCTCTGTCCCTCTCCATCACTGTTATACAGACAGGATGAGATGTGTAAAGTGAAGGATGGCAGTAAACCTGATGTTCTCTCTCCTCAGTACTGTCCTACATGCTTACAAAGACATAAATCAGAATAATAAAATACTGGGATCCCTGTTGAAAAAGACCGCTTAAACCAGGTAATGGTGGTTAAATGGTCTCCCAGCCAAGCCAAAAAGGATGGATTTTTAAAATGCACTGAAAGGTTGAGTCCAAAATGATCTCGCTATTCAATGTCCCCCTCACTAAAATGATGAAACCTGTTGAACACACAGCTGGAACTCACTAGTTAAATGAGTTTATAAATCAGTCAAATCATGTTTATATTTAAATCTAGTGTTTTGCTAAAGTTTCTGTGAGGGTTATGTTTAGAGGTTGGGGTCAGGTCTGATAGAAAAACAATGGAAGTTTATAAGAAGTCCTCACTAATATATAGTGAAACAAATAAAAGTGTGTGTGTGTGTGTGTGTGTGTCACGACACACACACAGGAAAAAGGTAAGATCCAATAGCAGTTTATTTAAAGGGTAATCCGTACTCACAACAGTCCAGGCAAAGGGTCAAAAGTCCAATAAGGCAATCCAAAAACACAAGACACGAACAGTAACAGGCAGGAACAGAAGTGTGGGGACAATATACAAGGACTCCGTGACACATACTAAAACAGACAGGGTTATATACACAGGGAAATGACAATGCTAATGGGGAATAGGCTGAGTGCAATGATTAGTGACAAGGGACAGCTGAGTGTAATGAGAAGACAAGGATCGTGGGAAATGTAGTTCAATAGTGTGATGGACACCGTGGGGAAGGAGGACATCTAGTGGTGACCCAAGGAACATAAACCAGACACTGTGACATAACCCCCCCCCCTACGGAGCGGCTACCAGACGCTCCAAGACCCACAAAAAACAAACAAAGAGTCCAGGCAGGAGGTGGAATAGTGGAGGATCAGGGGGAGGGATGGAGGGCCAGGACCATGAAGGGGAACAGGAACAGGGGGATGACAACTTAACCGGCGGCCGTGGCGAAGCAGACAGTCCATCGGGCGGCCAGGGCGGGGGACGACAGTCCATCTGGAGGCCAGGGCGGAGACGACAGTCCATCTGGCGGCCAGGGCGGAGACGACAGTCCATCTGGCGGCCAGGGCGGAGACGACAGTCCATCTGGCGGCCAGGGCGGAGGGACGACAGTCCATCTGGCGGCCAGGGCGGAGACGACAGTCCATCTGGCGGCCAGGGCGGGAGACGACAGTCCCATCTGGCGGCCAGGGCGGAGACGACAGTCCATCTGGCGGCCAGGGCGGAGACGACAGTCCATCTGGCGGCCAGGGCGGTGAAGACCCCTCGGGCGGCCATGGCGGTGAAGACCCCTCGGGCGGCCACGGCGGTGAAGACCCCTCGGGCGGCCACGGCGGAGACGACCAGGGTGAATACGACCACTCCGGCGGCCATGACGGTGAAGACCAAGGCGGGACAGGGACAGACCCTGGCTCGGGAACAGTCACAGACACCACCGGCTCAGGAACTGCAACAGACACCACCGGCTCAGGAACTGCAACAGACACCACCGGCTCAGGAACTGCAACAGACACCACCGGCTCAGGAACTGCAACAGACACCACCGGCTCAGGAACTGCAACAGACACCACCGGCTCAGGAACTGCAACAGACACCACCGGCTCAGGAACTGCAACAGACACCACCGGCTCAGGAACTGCAACAGACACCACCGGCTCAGGAACTGCAACAGACACCACCGGCTCAGGAACTGCAACAGACACCACCGGCTCAGGAACTGCAACAGACACCGATACCACCGGCTCAGGAACTGCAACAGCCACAGATACCACCGGCTCAGGAACTGCAACAGCCACCGATTACCATCCGGCTCAGGAACTTGCAACAGCCACCGATACCACCGGCTCAGGAACTGGAACAGACACCACCGGCTCAGGAACCGCCACAGACACCACCGCTCAGGAACTGCCACAGACGACACCGGCTCAGGCACAGGAACAGACGACACCGGCTCAGGCACAGGAACAGACGACACTGGCTCCGGCTCTGGAACAGCAGACACTGGCTCCGGCTCTGGAACAGCAGACACTGGCTCCGGCTCTGGAACAGCAGACACTGGCTCCGGCTCTGGAACAGCAGACACTGGCTCCGGCTCTGGAACAGCAGACACTGGCTCCGGCTCTGGAACAGCAGACACTGGCTCCGGCTCTGGAACAGCAGACACTGGCTCCGGCTCTGGAACAGCAGACACTGGCTCCGGCTCTGGAACAGCAGACACTGGCTCCGGCTCTGGAACAGCAGACACTGGCTCCGGCTCTGGAACAGCAGACACCGGCTCCGGCTCTGGAACAGCAGACACCGGCTCCGGCTCTGGAACAGCAGACACCGGCTCCGGCTCTGGAACAGCAGACACCGGCTCCGGCTCTGGAACAGCAGACACCGGCTCCGGCTCTGGAACAGCAGACACCGGCTCCGGCTCTGGAACAGCAGACACCGGCTCCGGCTCTGGAACAGCAGACACCGGCTCCGGCTCTGGAACAGCAGACACTGGCATGTCCAGGATCCGAGCCAGACGCTCTAAATAATCCATCATAGCCTTGGCGGCCCCACAAATGGGCATCTCTAGACCAGTCTCAAGCTGAGCAGATGGGACGTGAACAGTCTCTGACTGGGCAGACGGGACGTGAGCAGTGTCTGACTGGGCAGACGGGACGTGAACAGTCTCTGACTGGACAGACGTGACGTGAACAGTCTCTGACTGGGCAGACGTGACGTGAACAGTCTCTGACTGGGTAGACGGGACGTGAACAAACTCTGGCTGGGCAGACGGGACGTGAACAGTCTCTGGATGGGCGGACGTACGTCTTCCCCTTCTCCGCCCGCGATGGCGAGATGGTGGCTCTAATCCGTCCCTCACCAGTCCAGGGACGAAGGGGGGCCAAGGTGGAGGGTGGTGTTGGCCTTGTTCTCGACCACCTCCTCCTCCTCTGTGACCTCCCCGGGTCCCACGAAAAATGACCAGACGGGTCCCCTCAAAACAATCCCTCCTCTCCCGCTCGATGGCTGGGGAAGAGAAGCTGAAACTCATACTGCTGGATCTAGGTGTGACGGAGTCCTTCTGTCACGGACACACACACAGGAAAAAGGTAAGATCCAATAGCAGTTTATTTAAAGGGTAATCCGTACTCACAACAGTCCAGGCAAAGGGTCAAAAGTCCAATAAGGCAATCCAAAAACACAAGACACGAACAGTAACAGGCAGGAACAGAAGTGTGGGGACAATATACAAGGACTCCGTGACACATACTAAAACAGACAGGGTTATATACACAGGGAAATGACAATGCTAATGGGGAATAGGCTGAGTGCAATGATTAGTGACAAGGGACAGCTGAGTGTAATGAGAAGACAAGGATCGTGGGAAATGTAGTTCAATAGTGTGATGGACACCGTGGGGAAGGAGGACATCTAGTGTGACCCAAGGAACATAAACCAGACACTGTGACAGTGTGTGTGTGTGTGTGTGTGTGTGTGTGTGTGTGTGTGTGTGTGTTGTGTTACCTTGCACAGCCTGGAGCTTGTTAGTCTGTATGATGATACAGAGCTGGAGCACCAGCTGAGGGGCGCTCTCCAAGAACGTGGCCAGTAGGTGGAGCATGCTGACGTCTGAATACTCGTACACCATCCTCCAGTAAAACCTCCAACGGTCATTCTCTCCGCTCTGCCTACTCCTGATGCCCAGGTAGATGGTGTGGAAGTACCTGTACAAGAAAGAAAAAAAGAGAAAGTAAGAAAACCCATTTAAAATCTCTCTCTTTCTCTCTGAACTCTCACTGAACTCTCAATGAACTCTCAATGAGAGAGCAGAATCTGCTTCCGCCGCAGACACTCGGCTAGAATATCTCAATGTTTTGTCTGCTTTTCTTTCCGTGACCTTACAACCAGACAGACTGTTCCCAGCTATATTGGTCCCTGCTTTGTTTTGTAAACAAGATATGCAGTGGATGGACCCATTTTTAACTGCTGATGAAATACATTAATGTCAAAGCTAATGACTCAACACAACATCTCAATGATTTAACCAAAAAATAGAACACTGTCATTGTAAAGTTATGTCACTGTTAGAGTGAAACACTGCCATACTTCCACCTTTTTGCATGCACACCCTTTCAAAAAAGAAGTTTATTCAATTGTGCTATTTGTGTATACTTCTTAACTAAAAATAAGTATACTTTCAGTCTACTTTTTATGTACTTCTCAGAAATACACTTACCGGTAAGTATACTTGACTTATACTGACAGAAGAAAAGTCTAAGTATATTTGGCAAATAC
The DNA here is from genome assembly GCA_033366665.1 of Phoxinus dragarum. Lineage (NCBI taxonomy): Eukaryota > Metazoa > Chordata > Actinopteri > Cypriniformes > Leuciscidae > Phoxinus > Phoxinus dragarum. The sequence goes on from JARPMJ010008237.1 coordinate 16,587, forward strand.
TTGTATTCAATCTTTTGAAAACAAATTTGTTCCTAATTCTGAGTATGTGAATTTTTGTGCCGATTTTCCGGCACAGAAACAAGTGTAGAAGATTGCTCATGCAAATGTAAAAATAATGTGATCGTCAAACATTAAACAGCATATAAATCAAAACTGCCAAACAAATTAAATGTCAAACCCATGAAGAGGTAATGACTGTGACGATTTGGGGGTGTTTTTGGACGTGATCTAGCCTACTCCATATGTTTAGATCATCGCTGTGAATCTGATCCGGATGTAATCTTTGACAAAAATACCATTTTCTTTTTTTTGTTCAAAATGTTGCTTTTTAAATGAAACTTACCCACTTAAAAGTATACTTTTATACACTAAAATGTGGGCCAATTTAGTGGGCCAAGTAGTATTAAAATAGTATACTTACAAGTATACTACTAGTACATTGATATTAGTATACTTAGTTCATAAAGTATACTTGAACTTTATTGAAGTATACTTAATAAAATGAACTTGAAGTGTACTTCTATTTTTGTCTTAGCTTGCTTGCATTAAAGTAAAAACGTTCATGTGCAAAAACAAGTATTTCAAATGAGTTATTATATCTATATTTACCTTTCTAATCTTCCTCCTAATGTAAAATAAACATTTGAATATGCACCTTTGCGATAAGGCAGGGAATACAGATGAGGTTTACAGTTCTACTTTATATCCTCAAATAGTATATATACACTGTAGATATTTACCATTTAACAAAGAAACTAAGCACTATTACATAATATCCTAAATGCTACAGCTATATTTGTTGCATGAGTTCACGTGTACCTAAAGATAATAGGTAAAACCGTTTTTGCTTGCTGCACTGGAATAATTGATCATATACTTACTAAAAATCTTTATTTATTTATTTAACACCAATTAGCATCTGAAGTCATTACATTTTGAAATCTAATCTATTTTTCATGGTACCAACTCAACAATAATCTCAAACAAATTCACTTTCAAAAAGTCTGGCTAGCAAAAAGGTGGGAAATCTGTAGGAATTGCTATGGCAACCCTGGCTTCTTTGCAACAAATCACCAGAAAGTTCCAGGGAAAGCAAAGCCTTAACATCACAGTCTGTCGCAAGCAAACACACTCATAACAGTACAAGCGACACAAAGGTCTTTTAAAAACTAATAATAATGTTTTGGTGAATGGTGAGTTACTGTGGCCTGTGGGTTAGTGTGGTGCTAAAGGCATTTGCTTCCAGTGGTGTGCCTTTGCCAAGTGACCTATCCCTGCACTTTCTCCAGCAATCCCTACCTTGTAGTTTACCCTCTGACCCTGATAGTCATCCAGCCAAGAACAGACACACACTTTCATTCACCCACACCTATTCTCTCCCCAGAGCTTCATTGACAGGATGTTAAGAACACTACATCATCTTGGCTGTTTCTTTACCAAAAGAGTTTCCCCAAATCCACAAAACCACTGGCAATCAACAGAGTTTGTATTGAATATGAAGACATTCACACACATAAAAAACCACAATGTGTACAAATGCTTATGGGGATATAGTCTTGTTTGCAATGTTTTGTCATTGATTTCTTTGAGAGTGGCGGCCACCCACTCTGTCTGCCAGATTCTCTCTGCTACAGTTTTCACTCTGATCGTTTGTATGCAAAGCATGATTTTATAGTACACTACTTGCCAACTTCAATCAATTTAGAGGCAATGAGTTTACAAGCAAAAGATAAAGGATACGTTGACTTAGTGACATAAAACATTTTTCACTAAGGTAAACGTGAAGCACTTCCCTCGTATCAGAATAATACAGCAATATTGCCTTTAGGTATTCGTGTTTGTGGAAAACATGCTTGAATAAAAATGTGTAGAAGGAACTATATCAACATCTTCTAGTCTATTTCTGCATATTTTCGAAGGATGTATTTGAAATGTTTATTTTGATTTTGATTTGATAATTCTATACACCATAATTTATGACTTTAAAAATATGAGAGCTGTCAAATGATTATGTGTGCAAACACAAATGGCAAATAAAGTTCTTGAATCTTGATTACATAAATTTATAATGAATAGCAATTGTAAAAAAATAAATAAATACAAAATCAAGAATAAATTTTTTTTTAATTACATTTATTTCAATCATGACAACTATTTTGAGAGAGATACAGGATCACTCTTCTCAATAATGCGTCAGTGGCCGGGGCCAAAGATGCAATGATGTAGAGTCCTTAATCTGATTCTGCATGCAGACTTTAGTAGCACTATTACGTCATAATGTAACACAATCCGAAATTAGTCCTTTTCAGATCTTGGTTTCAATACGAGCTGTTTTTGGACTAACAAATCAGTTTTGAGATCTAAAACTTACAGGATGTTTTAATAGACCCTTTTACTGTTTGTACACAATGATGACGTAGCAACGTATGCGCGCGCATATTGGCAACGGAAGTATGGCGAGAGTCAGCAGTGTGTCAAGTGGGCGCTGCAGACGCGAGCATTTTTTACTATGTCCTCGCTCCAAATCAACACGTTTAATCGCCAGCAGCCACAGGCGCTGCCGGTTCTTCTGAAACGGCCGTGATCCTGTCGGAATCCTATAAAATTTAAGCCCCTTGGTCGGTGTAGTGGAGGCTAAACGCACGTAAACGCCGTTTGGGCACCTCCCAAAATTCTGAAATAGTTTATCCACCTACAAAGTGCGTTTATCCACCTCTAAATAGCATATAGCCATTTTAAATTATGTCGTTTTAGTTTCATATTGTTCATTATTAGTTTCATAGGTTGTTAAACCTAAGACGAAGTCTTTCATATTACGCTGCATTACTGTCAGTAGCCACGCGGGTTAGACCATAATAATACAGGGCTAGCCTAAGATTATCACAAATAAACACCAGATTTTGACGCATATCCAAGCGTTTGTGGAGCGGAGTGTGAGCGTGCACTGCATGGCGCGGGCGCGAATATTGCATTTCCCTATCTATCAACAGTGAAACAATTTAAAATACTCTATACTTTCTGGTCATACAGAAAATAATAATACATTATTCGCAACTACTTTTATTTTGTGTAAACTCGCAATAACAAAAAAACGTTGTGCTTTTTTTAAATAAAATAAAACAATCAGACGCGCTTTCATGATCTCCGTGAACTGGTGCGCGAGAACTGAAACTAATATAGCCTAGGGCCAATGATGCGCGGGTCAATGTATAAACAACACGCTTCCGACCGACGTTTTCAACTAACCCGCGCCTCACTGATGTAGGCTAAAGCTCGAAATGTCCACTTTAAAACGAATAAATTCGAATCGAAAGCTAATTCTGATTATGTAATCTGTATGAAAGGTGCATTTCTCTCTAAAGGCGCATCCGCTTAACAGCGGAGATGGAGATGTGTTTTTAACCGACACTGATTTAGAAAACAATTAATAAACAGTTAAAATGCCTCGTTATTTTTTTCAGACACATTTTATTATCATTAGCCTATAAATCACCTTTCTGTAGGCTGGTTGCAGAGAGAAATGGCTCTTCTCATTCAGCACTGCGGGAATAATATCATTTCCAGGTTCTAATTTTGTCTTAGAAAAATAAATCAACAACAACAAAATCCATATTAATTTGTGAATATTTTAAATGTTTAATTAAGGGGCAAAAAGTAATAAACAAAAATTCGACAATATATATTTTTTTATATATATATAGGCCTATTTAGTTTTCAACTTTGCCTTTTAAAAATACAACAACCGTTTTCGTTTTGTAATTACGGGTTAAATATATTTTTGTTCTCTCTGTTTTGTCATTTAGTAAACTTTATAGATTTCAACCATATTATTCCTTCTTGACATCTTTTTAACAAGAACTTAGATTAATGTATGAATTGAATAGTGATCGTGTGACCTATGATGAGGGAACCAGTGATACCCTTGGTAGTAGGCTACCATCAGATAGCCTATAGCGATGTCATCAGGATATACATACCGGTAGGCAGTGGCCCACCTTACCGGGGAACCACGTCGTGGACTCGTGGTCCACCAGAATTTATAGTTTACCCACCTCTTTTTTTTACCACTACACCTCTGAATATCGATTAGTGCAACTGTAAACGCAACAACCAGACATTTTGATGCTGGGAAACCGTTTTGATAAACTTTTGGAGTTGCTAACACGTTAGAGCCAGTGGGAAACAACGCCACTTCCGTTGCCAAAATGCGCGCGCAACTATTTGATCACGTGGGCTGTAAAAGGGTCTATAGTACAATGACATTTTGCATGTCAAAATTTTTTTTGCAATATGCGTGGAACGTCCTTACGAACTTCCACAATAATATAAGCCAACTGGAAAACTTTCGGGGAAAAGTAATTTGTTGGTGTGGCGGTATCTTCAATTTTCTTAGGTAGCTTTAACAGCATCCATAGTGTAACACTTAGTTTATAATCAGAATATGGTAAATATTCAGGCCTAGCAATTTCGTTGTTTACATGTAAAACAAGAAGAAAAAGACGTTTAAATTTCAGCATTGTGAGAACAGTACTGTTGCGTCCCTCAGTGTTCCTCCTCAGCAAAATTCAATTCGATCATCAATTTAAACACTTTCCCCACTGAGGGCCACATTAGTGGCCACATTTTTAACATTAGTGAGCGATAACGAGACATGATACATTTCAATAAGTTTGTCTATATCTTTCAACACATCTTCTGATGTTTATTCGTTTAATTCCTGCTATAACTAGTAGAAAAGAGCAAGAGATGATCAGTTTATCTGTGCTCCATGATTGACATCTTGACAGCTGACAGTTCACCAGAAATGCTCAAGCTAGCTTATCGCAAAACAGGAAGCAACCATGCATATAGCAAATACATAACCCATTTAATGTATTTGGTCTTGGCGGACTAGATCTTCTACGGAGCTGCTGCTAGGGCTGCACGATTTTGAGAAAAAACCTAATTGCGGTTTTTCTGACAAATATTGCGATTGCGGTGCGATTTTCGATTTTTGCGTTCGATACTTTTAAGTGCATAAAACCTAAAATTATGAATAAAATGTGTTGTTACTTCGACACAGGGGGTTAAATAAACTACATACATAGTGATTGAGGTAATGAGATTGTTTGATGCTTCGTGATTATTAAATACCTGAACCTAAATACCAAAGAATAAGAAGACATAATGGAAATCAACTTAAACCACTTGGTCATTTGTTTTTAAATTCTTTAACACTGAAAAATAGAAAATTAATTCTTATTAGATTTAGATTTACAATTAGAAAAACAAAATAATTCTGTAGTCCACTGCCATTTACTGAACATGAAACTGTTATATTGCACACATTTTAAAATAAGAGTAATAATATAATAAAATAAAATAAGTAATAAAGTAATAGAATTACTGTGAAAAAACGAGACAACACAGACTCATATCAACAAAAATACTAGGCCATCTTGGTTAATGTTTCAGAAAAGTTAAAATGAGAAGAGTTACAGTGTTTCCTTTAGGATTTTTTTTTAGCAGTGGGGAAAGGTCTGTCCAAACAACAAACACCCCTGATGCTGAGCGTAGCCTATGCTTGCTAAATGGTACCCCTGGAGCCTGTTCCTTAAGTCTGTTTACACCTATAAAATAATTTTAAAAAATGAGTGCTGTGAGGGATTATTGATTGTCAAACAATCTTTTGGGTGCCCGCAGCCCCCTCGCGGTGTGAAGCGCGTATCCGCGCTCTTCTCCGACATCCCCGCTTGCGGTGTGAAGCGCGTGTCCACGCTATTCTCCGACTCCGACATGCCTGCTCGCGGTGTGTTTTTACGCGTGTCCGCGCTATTCTCCGACTCCGACATGCCTGCTCGCGGTGTGTTTTTACGCGTGTCCGCGCTATTCTCCGACATGCCCGCTCGCGGTGTTCTTTATCAATCAACCAAAGCCGGTCGCGGGGGCGCCGCCCTCGCCATCTTTCCATTCACTTCACTTTTGCTATTTAACCAGAGCGAATGAGACGAGTGCGTCACGTGTGGTGTTTGTCAACGCGCCTTTGGTGAGAAGTGAAAGTGACCGCTCGGCTAGTATCGATACTTCGGGAAATTAGTATTGGTACCGTTCAGATATTTCAGTATTTTTGACAACACTAGTGTTAGCTGTTTTGCTGCTGACAGAAAGCCGGAGCACTGCATACAACCTTGTTTCCATTGCCATTTCTAATTGGCCAGCAAGCCAGGAACGTGAGATTCGACCATTTTGATTGGCTAATAGGTTTGTCACTCAAATGTCAGAGGAGGGGGAAAAAACCTCAGACTCCTGAGGTTAGGTTATCGCGGGAGTTAAAACCTCAATATCGATGCGATATAGGTTAATCGTGCAGCCCTAGCTGCTGCTGTTGATTATTGATACTACTGCTGCTGCCAATACATACACAGACATGCTGCTGCTGCATGAATAGACATACATACATACCGTATCAGATATAAGCAGGTGGAGCTGAGGGAGGTGGACTTTTTTAGAGGAAATATGATATTGTGCAGCTGGACTAGCCTAAAGCAAACACGGAATCAGACTATTTGAATGCTGAGCAAGCATTCTCCCTGGTAGCAGGAGCAGCAGAGGCCAATCAGCAATGATGTGATCGCTTGCAGATTGCATGTAAAGGAACAATCAACCATCTAGAGTTTCATGACTGAACTAGATATAAATCTATAAAACAGTAGCTATTTAAAAAAATAAAAGAATAATAATAATTAGGACTGTTAAAGATTTAATTTGAAAGAATTTACAAAAAGTAATAATAAATGAAAATAAATGAATGAATAAATAAATAAATAAATGATACCATTTTCCAACACTATTTCCCAAACTGCTTCCATTTGAGAGGAAGCTCAAGTCTGTTATTCACCCACAGTATTGATTTTAGTGATTTGTGTTTAGTGAATTATTGTAATAAGGGCCATTTTAATAACTTGAATGATCATTCAGGATGGTATTCACTAACCAGTGTATGGAGCACATTTCTGGTTTGGCTGCAATGAATGCACTGTGTCTTACTGATGTGGCTGTGGGGCTACATAAGACCGTTCAGAAAACACTGTTCTAGATCTGTCATGTTGGATGTTCACGGTATCAAAACCGTGGCCATTTTCTTGATACTGCCTTGCCTTACATTGTGTAGGTACAGATAGCATGCAGTGTTCAGCTATAAACATAAACAAGTGTTTATGAAGCGCTCAAATAAAGGACAATTCACCCAAAGAAACTATTCAAAATAAAGTAATAATGGCAAATCAAGTCTATAGATGATATTGTCTGGCTCTGTCATCATGGGAACCATATCAGTAGTGGCCGATTCAAAGGAAAACCACCATGACAAAAGTAGTGCAGAGCAGCAGGGTCGCAGTATGATCTTCCGGATGACCTTAAGAGTGGGCGTCTGTCCAGCTTCTTTATCAGATAAGTGGGCTGCAGACGAGGCATGCGCTTACAGACACGCAGACTCCTGGCATTTCCACCACTCACCCTAAAGGCCAAACTAAGAGAGGACGCTCTCATATGGCCGCTGTTTGGATTTCAGATAAGCTACTGATAGTCTCTGTTTCCATCACTGCAATATGTATCCCATTCTTATACGGTCTACCTGAAACCATAGGTCCAAGAGGTCTGGCCAGCCACTGCATCATATTACTGCATGCTGCTCAAAGTGTGCTATCTACCTAATCCCCATTCAGAATGGGATTAGACAGATGTTGATGTGCATCCTCTTGCCTTGATTGGATTATTCCTGCATCTCAGCACTATGCCAATCAGAGGGGTGGGGGCGGGTAACATAAACAGCACAATTGCTTCAGGAAATCATGAATCATACATGCATTCAGATCACACGTCAGTGAAAGATGGCCATGTGCAGAGGTTTAAAAGCACAGAAAAAGTAGTTAGGTCAAAGGGGACCTATTATGGCCCTTTTTACAAGATGTTATCTAAGTGTATGGAGTCCCCAGGATGTGTCTGAAGTTTCAGCTCAAAATGCCCCACAGATCATGTATTATAGAATGTCCAATTTGCCCCTATTTGGGTGTGAGCAAAAACAAGCCGTTACAGTGTGTGCACCTTTAAATGCAAATGAGCTGCTGCCCCCCTCCCCATTTCTAAAAGAGCCTTTACAGCTCGTGTTTCTTATACTCTGAAAACTGCAGAATCCTACGCAGCCAAAATGTCAGAAATTGTACTGTTCAGCCTTATATGTTCGAACCGGAGTCGGACACTGATGGAGAGACTCAAGAAGTAACTTTTATAATTCAACAGGATGTTTCTGAATGGTTAGTTGATGAATTTATGTAGTTGTTGTGGAGTTAATTTTATTCAACTTATCGATTAGCATGTTCCGTTATGATCATCTATAAACTGTTGTACAGGTGCTCCAAACCTGTACATTGGCCAAACAGCATGTTAACAAGCACATTCAGAAACACCATTTGGAAACATTCACAAAACATGAAGTTCGATACTTGCTTGTTCTGGATATTAAGTTTGAGCACGAACAGTGGGTATCAAACCAATTTTCAGAATCAACTTTTGTGCAATCGTTTGACCTTCATTTGCGAAGCAGTCTGACATAAAATGATTTGCTACCTAACATATAAGACTACCTAATTTCTTCTGCACATTTTCTTCATAAATACAATTCATCTACTGTGTCCTCAGTGGCTCAGATTCCAGGAGTCTGTGGAGACTCTTATGTTCATTGGTACATCCAAAAACAGAAAATTGGTAATGTTTATGTGGCAAACTCATTATATCAATAGGTGCTAAAGTGAGGATATAAACATGGCGGACTATGTGCGGCTCACTCAGGGCGGGATCTATGCTAATAGGGCAGATCGTCATCAGTAGGGATGCATAACGATTAATCGCAATTAATCGTTTGCAGAATAAAAGTATTTGTTTACATCATATATGTGTGTGTACTGTAAAATAATTATGTATTTATAAATACACACACATGCATGTATAATTAAAAAATATTTACATGTTTATATACATTTTTATATTTAAATATAATTTATATTATATATAATTATAAATACTTAATATATAAATAGATTTCTTTCTGAAAATTATACATGTATGTTTGTATATTTATATATACATAATTATTATACACAGTACACACGCATATATGATGTAAACAAAAACTTTTATTCTGCAAACGATTAATTGCGATTAATCGTTATGCATCCCTAATCATCAGTAATGGACAGGGCTTCCCCCTACTGTGTACATCTGTGAAATTTCAATAAATAAAATAATAATAATAATTTATTCAGAACAGTCAGAACAGAAAAATGTTAACTAATGATAATCTTCTAAACATATTTTGTATTATAGAGGTCTATATGAAATTGCAAGGTGTAAAATGAGGTCAGGGGACTTCTATAAGGTCTATAATTGGAAAGCTAAAAACACACACTAACACACAATGCACACACCTGCCTAGAGGAATCCAGTGAGAATGACATCACACAAACCACATGCCTGTGTGTCTCTAGCTGTACATTAAAGCTTTTGGTTTGGTCAGGCTGATCTGAGGCCTGAGGCAGTGCAAGATGCTTCCTCTTCATCCTGACATTTCTCTTTTTTACTTCAGGCTAGAGGGTTCCTTTTCATCACTGTCTCATTTAAACTCCCCAACCATTGCCCCTACTGGCCATCACATACACAAACTTTCACAAGAGCATCCTCCCTTGGCACAGCGTGAAACTCAGCGTTTCCCTAACCTGCAAATCAGGTAGTAGAAAACAGCACTGTGAGAGCTTAGTTGTTTGTACTGTTGTTGTCATATAGTTGCATCATATTTTTATAACGTTTTCTTAACTGCACCAATCACGTAACACAACCTTAGAAACAGCCTTTGCTAAATTCCTGATCTTCACCTTCAATATTTAACCATCAACAATTTAAGGCACATTATGGATTAAAAAGAGCTGAGACAACCCATTCAACTATCTTAATGGAATATTCCTTTAAATAGTTGCACAATTAATCATTAAAACATCGCAAATCTCGTTCTAATTCCTAATGACAATAATTGGTTGTCTACTAAACTTTTGACAAATACAATCACAGCAGAACATTAAAATCTGCGTTAGCATTGCCGATGATCCAGAATATAAATCTAATCAACTTTAGAAAGTAATGACGCGTCTAATAAAGATTGTATTGATTACAACATTACACCAGTAGGTGGTGGCTAAATTTAATTAAATAAATTATTCAATGACAATTTTTTTTAAAAAAGAGATTAGTTCAAAAACACTCCATCTGAATCATCCAATACGAAACTATAGTGAAATCGTAATGAGCGAGTCATTGAATCATTCATTCAAACCGATTTGTTTAAAAAAATAATGAATTCAAATGCATTCAAATTATTATTTTTTATTATTAAATAGGCCTAGACTGCAGCAAATAACATTTTGTCAGAAGTTCAGAACCTCTTGTAAATTACATTTATTTAGCTTTAGTTGTCTATTTAGAAACATGGGAGAATCGTGATTTCCATTTTAAACAAAACAAAATGGGATTCAAAATGTATCTTGAATCGTGCAGCTCTAATGCATACATAAACATTATATATACACATTATACACACACACACACACACACATTATATATATGTTCTTTTCCACTTTCTATTCATCAAAGAATCCTGAATATATATATCAAATATGCATGTAATTGCTGAACAGACCATGTGGGTATTCCTATGCAGCACTGTGTGTTTACAAGACTTCAGGATCCTGAATCAGGGGACAGCCACTCTATTCTAGAAACAGGCACCACAAAAAAAAAGCGATGGCAGGGTCTGTAGAAAGCGGATGGTTATTTCAGGGTGAACGCACATCCTCCTGACCAAGGAATGAACCCTCTTATACTACACTTACATTATGAATGGGTATTGGGTCATTGTTTATTCATAACAATTCGATTGAGGTTCCAGGTTCTCTCTCTGCAAATTAAAAAAGTTTATACACATACAGGATGTTTCTAGGCAGTGGCACTACCGTATATATTCGTTTTGCATTGTTTCTCTTATTATTATTATTATATAAAGAATCACTTGTTTGGGTAGAATAAACCTCTAAAAGTGGTTGAAAAGAGTGTTATTTCATTTTTTCATCTAGGCCACCAAGTGAGCCAGAAATGCAAGTCATGCTCGCTCAAAAAAACTTGATTCAGGATGCTCCGATGGAAACTGTGAAGTGTTATGTACACTGTATAGTTTACAGTGTATCTGTTACGGTCAAATCATTCTTCCTCTTCAAACACAGCTCTCGCCTCACTATATACCTCACTCAAAGGTGGTCACTCATTGACATTCAGAGGAGAGAAATTCAATCAATAAGTCTGCACTGGTCCGTCATGGTATGAAATCATGCTCTTCTATCCATTGAAGTTATACGTACTATAACTTCAGTGGATTTGGGTTTATACGCTGAGGTTATTGAGTGACATGCATTTCCAGGCAGACTTTTCACGCCTGAAAGAACTTGACCTGTTAATGGCAACAGAAGGAGCAGTGAGTGAGGAACAGGACTTTGCTTTTACAGTGGAAGGTGAGCGGGACTGCATGAGTGACAGCTACAGTCTAGGCCCTGAGAGGGAACGCGCCTGCTCTTCATCTCATTGCTGATCGCATGGGGTCCACTAACTCCAAAGGGAGAATTAAGACCCCTATATACTTTTTTTAAGCTGTTACATGTCTTGAAAAATCCTTAGGAGAAATAGAAGTAGAGACAAATGAGACATGAGAAATATTTGTGACAAAGGGTCAAAACTGAGAATGTGAAAGAAGAAACAGAACATCTCTTGTCTTGCTGCAATCTCTTTCAAGACTCCATTATATTTGTATATTATTGCTCAGAGGTTGCTCTTTTTAAGCTCATGATACTTGTGATGATTCTCAAATATCTCTCATTTAAACAGTGTCTCAGATGTTTCTCCAAAAGTGCCTTCGGAGAAATAAAAGTAGGCACAACTGAGACATGAGAGAGCTCTGAGAGAAAGGAGTCCAAAATGAGAATGGAGTGGCAAAAAGACTGAGCGGCAGCATTGGTTTTCAGCGTGAATGCCGCGAAAAACACACAAAACACATCTAAAACGGGAAAGAGCTTTGGGATTGACTGTAAAAAAATAGATTTCACAAGAAATCTGAGGTATTTTAACAGACTACACAAAGCTACAGAACAGATAAGCAAATGATTTTTGGCTGCAATGCATAGAAACAACTGGACTCCAGGCAGCGAAAGGTGGGTTTGCAGTTATCAGTTTGTGTCAATATGCTGAATTTTGGGGTAAAATCATACCCTACATATATTGTATTGACAACTCATCAATTAAATATTTACAATTGTATTCAGCAAAATTGTATGTTTTTAAATAAACACTGACAAAAACTACCGGTATACAAGTTTTAGGGCCGGACGATATAATGATATAACATTGATACAAGTTATCAACCGGATTTTGACTTACCAAGGCTATATTGTATTTATAAAAGCATTTTTGTTGTGTTCATTTTGTTATCGAGAAGAAAGTGTTCAGCACAGTTACATTTTCATCTAAAAACGGCTCCAAACAATGTGGGCGGTGTCAGGATGATCGCTAACAGTATATCGATGCAATGGTATTTCAAACTTCTTTTTACACCTAAGTGTAGAATGAAAAATAATACTGTGAATGCCTTCACCGTGCCAGTCCCAGTTCACACAACTTATGCACACTAAAACTAAAGAAAGTGCAACTTTCAGTGGAAAAAACACCTTAGCTTATTGATTTATTGCCAGGCAATGCTGTATACTAGTATTTTAAAAGCAATCTGCTGGAACTAAAAAAATAAAACAGAAAAAATGAAAATAAATCCAAGATTTAACAGCCATCATCACTCATAGAAGTGAAAGATTACACTCACAGCAATATGCTGGCGATGCATGGAAGGATGCCTGCTCTACTCTGACTCTAAAGTAATATCAGTATCACTGTGTAGGCAGCATGCTGTCACACAATGGCAGATGGACTAATGCCACGTTCTGGTGGCATATAAGAAACGGTCGCATATCAGCAGAATGAGGCCATGTGGTTGATGTACAGTGTGCTTCTCAAACTGCATGGCTTCATTCAAAAGTCACATGAGTCAACAACTCTGATCTTTAATGGTCTTGTACTACGAAACAAAGTTGTATTTTTTTTATTTGGAGCATAAAGCCTCTTGAGCTTGCTGCTTTTCTGTCCATGTAATACGAGATGAGTAATCTCTGGACTCACAGGACCTTCCTGTTGAAAACACCGGTTGGAAAATCAATTTTATTCAGCATACCAAGCCAAGCTATACTAGAGTTAAAAGGCTATTTACTTCACCGCTGGAAAGATGATTATGTATTTAAATTGGGTCATTTATGTAATATAAATGTGAAATTATTTTAGAAGTTGGAGCCTTCTAGACTGAGAAAAGCCAGAAAATGTATTTTTGGCTCATGTGGAAGACAACAACTCCCAGAATGCACTTGCTTCGCTGCCCTACGAGGCCACTCCCAAGCCACGCCTACCGGTTGCAGAGGGCAGTATCGGAAGAAATGATACAACTAGGCTACTAGTTGACTCGAAACTGAAAAGACGCCATTTTGTCGTGAGTCTCCGTGACGAGTTAGTCCGCCCCAGCTCGAGTCTGCCCGGGCTCTTCCTCCTGACCGCCAACCAGGTCTTGCTCCTCTGCTGCAGCAGCTGCTCCGACCGCCTCTTGTTCCTCCATCATCCGCAACTGTACCTCGCTGTATTGCGGCTCGTACAGGTAGCCACAAGCATCGGATTTGCGCACCAGATTTCGAGATCCCTCAAAATGGCACAAAAATTCAGCTTTTGCTTTCTACAGTCGCCATTCATTATATTAACATTATTTGACACGGACACGTACGTGCCAGCTTTGCAGGTCAAACATTCTGCTTCACGCGGATCCCGACCGAGACGAAAACACAGGAATTTTATTAGCAATGCTAAAACGCACATAAAACGATCACTTGTTTAGCGTTCATGTAAACATTCAGATTCACCAATCGGAATAAATTCAGTCCGATTTAAACAAAAGGTGTGCATGTAAACATAATGAATGGCGACTGTAGAAAGCAAAAGCCGAATACCGGACATTTTGAGCGATCTTGAAATTCCGTCCGGACATGTCCGGGAAAAAGAGTACGTATGGTCACCCCTACTACTCAGCTTTCTCCACAGAGCGAGGTGGAGCCTGTTAGCTTAGCTTAAAAAATGGCTGACACTTTGTACATTCTGTGCGTGAGATCCCACCCTCTATGGGCGGGTTGAAAACATGCGGAACTAGCTACTAATACTGGCTGTAGTTTTAAGCCTACAGAAAGCCAAAAAAAAATACATAAATCTCTCATCTCAGGAGGACACGAGGGAGGGAAGCACGGCCATTTGAAAATACTTCTACTGATACAAAGCTTAATGCCAATCGGTGAAGTATCCCTTTAAACACACAATCCTGTTTATCTATGTGGTGTTTTTAATATGCTTTAAGACTAACCATGTGCAAAATCATAAGTCAACACCATTGCTGAGTATTTTCTCCTTAAAACTGAAGTGAACCAAAGACAGTCGAAATCGGGGTTTGAAGTCGCTGGTGTTTCTGATGTCACAAACTACCTTGTAACCAATGAGCTGACATGAGTGGATGCTGGGCTAATTTCCATATTCATAGAACCGTGTAGCCTATACTAAATGAGGCAAGGGTGTAGAGTTACATTCAAGCTTTTTTAAGGCGTGAAGTTTTTTTTCATGGAAAAAAAAACTTTAAATATGTCATTTTGGTTATCAAAGATGAGTTTTAAGGGACACAATTATTGACTACAGGGGAACTAAGTAATTAAAATGTAATTTATTCCTGTAATGGCAACATTTTCAGCATCATTACTCCAGTGTCACATGATCCTTCAGAAATTAGGCTATATTGGTGCTCAAAAACATTTCTTATTATTATCACTGTTGAAAATGTATTTGCAATTGAACAGTTAATGTTATAAATTTAACATTTAACATTATTTTTGATATTTAAATGAAAATATACATGACATTTAATTTACTATTCCAAAAGGCTAGTTTATGGTGGTTAGTCCTACTTTAGTTCTTGTTGGACCAGTACAAATATGTTGTTCACTAGCAAGCTAGTTGATAAACCCGATGGGCTTACAAACCTTAAACATAAACCCTGGAGACCAGAATCCAAAACACATGGTCCACATGCCAACACAACCAGTCGACCAGCTTATTCTGGTCTCCTCAGTAGGGCAGGCACTGACTGTAGGGTATAATAGAATGTCTCAGGGCATAGGTAAAACTCCAGCATGGCAGCAGATATAAATTTGGACTGAAAATCTAAACATCCACATTGCCCATGAGGCTCGTTGCAGACAGGAGGCCAGAATTCAATATACTTACACAGCTGCCCAAAGCTCATCCAATGATAAATGTCTGCTATCTAGTTGCCAAGAGGGACCGACTCATTCCAAATCAATTGAACCTTGTTATTCAACAATTACGCCTGGCTTTTTGCTGCATTATGACGAAAAGAAGGTCACTGGCACACGACGCATCATAAATACTCACCGACGCTGAATATTGCTGTGTAATAAATTCTTGACACGGCCCATCTTTCCTGCATTTACCAGTCACTGCAGGGACATAAGTTAGAAGCTTGTGAGGGTAAAACTGCAGCAGCAAAAAAAAAATTGTGGTGGAAAAATGTACATGACTGACAGCAACATGGCCAGCTAAATAAAATAAAATCATCAGCAACAATTGTACGGATGAATTCACAACAGGCCCAAAGTGGTAATTCGGGAATTTAAAATATTAAACACATAATAGATTCATAATAAACATTCAGTTCCTTTGAATTTATTCGCACACCCACACCCCAGACATAATTCAATCAAATGCGATTTGGCTTTCAAGAGCTCACATTTAAAAATGACTGTATAATATCCTTTAATTATGAGATTAATAATGATAGCACATAGCAGTTATTCATGCTGTGTAATAGAAGCTTAAAACTCACAAAAAAGCTAATTGGGAGGGTGGAGAATGAACTGAGTTTCTGGTTGTCTGATACGTAGTTGGTCTAAAATAGATCAGTCGGGAAGTCATGGATTCACAGAACCATGTCATTCGCTCATGCCAAAGGAAGATTCAGCTGTGGCATTAGAAGAAGTGTGACAGCGCGTTGTTACCACAGTTCTCAAATGAAGGAGAGATAGCAAGAACAATGGAGAGAAAGATGACAGGCACGCGGTGACGCGGTGACCAAACACAGCCCAGTGCAGAGGCTGCTGGGTAGTATGCTCCCTCAATGGCAAATGTAGCCCTCATTAAATGCACAGAACGCCAGTTCCTTCAGGCTAAACCACACTAAGAAACTGGTGAGGGACAGGTTTAGAGCAAACTCGCAAAAAGGACTTCCTTAACATGTTCAAATGTTTAGACTGTCAAAATAGAGGTCTCTCTCTCTCTCTCTGATTGTACATAAAACTCACTCATAGATGCACACACATGTTGTCCTGTAAGTTACATAAACAATAAACTAGCTCCTTTACATTTTCTGGAGGAAATACTAGTGAATGGAAGGCAGCAAAAGAATAATGTTGATGTTTTAGGTTTTTCAGCCAAGTTCTAGGCAGGCTATGTCATTTAAATGCTGCATCAGAGCAGCCTTGACAATGTCACGACACTCGTCATGTGTCTTATCTTCAATCGGCTACACATAAGAATCAGCACACAGTCACTGTGCAGTAAAATGGCTATAGTTAAATATATGCTTTCAATACAAGACCAATAATTTTGCAACATCATAACATATAACATATATACAACATAAATATATGTAGGAAAGATAAAGATACAACCAATCCTATTCAAATCCTACACAATGGCATCATCACTGTTGGCTACATCAATAAATTCCAGCCAACTGCAAAGTTTGGAAGGAGCTTACAAGCTCCACAGCGTTTAGATGTAACCATGACATGTGAGTTGAAAGACTTGATTATCTACTTTATGGAAAGAAATGTCATAAAATCAGTCAATAAAGAAATTACTTGACGGCTTAATGGAACAGTAAGAGATTTTGTAACTATCATATTATCTTCTTGAACTGTTAATTTAATGAACATGGCTAATATAAGTAAGTCAATTGGGGATTTATATAAAATTAATTCTGTCATGATTTACTCATGTCGGGCTGAATACTATATAATAACGGGTTTAGAACAAATCATTTATTTGCCCATAATGCCCATATTTGAGACACAAAAAATACAGTGCTGTTTCTTTTAAGAACTGTAAACAGATAGACTATTTTATTATGGCATAGAGAACAACTTCAAGTCAGCAGTTACCTTTAAAATTAAAATATTTTTTCATCATCACACTCAATCAATCATGGATTTCTCTCAAACAGTGTCTATTCCCTGTTCTGATTAAGAGAAATGGATGTGTGAGGGAAACACTGGGAGAACGCAAAGAGAGAGAGAGAGCAGGAAAGATAGTGTGTGTGTGTGTGTGTGTGTGTGTGTACACATGAGTGATTTCGAAAATTGCATTCAGCCTGTGGTAACATCCAGGCACGTTCCAGTGGCCTCACAGCACTCCTCGACTCACTCATCCTGCCTGATTCACCTTCACCACACTCTCAGCTAACAGCCCCACAGGAAACGCAGGATACTGGGCCACAGCCCTATGAATAACAAATTCAACAACCCTTAACAACAGCAGGCGATTTACAAAATGATTAATATTGATGTGTCGAGGCTAGCTGAAATATACAGGATACATGCATATTCTTATTGGTTGATCATCTTGATTGTTCACAGGTGTTTATTGTTAGTCATTAGTCTTTCTATCTTGTCTAGTTTGTTTGTGTAACCGCTGTTAGTAAGTATCCTGTAACCAAGTCTAATTCACGTTTTTTGTCGGTGCCGTTCTCCGTTCCGGTGCATGTTCCGGTCTCCGTGCCGGTACCGGTGTCCGTGCTGGTTCCGTTGTCGTGTCCATTCTGGTGTCTGTTCCGTCACTGACACGGACCCTGACACCGGAAAGGACACGGAGACCAGAATGGACACTGGAAAGGACACAGACACCAGCACGGACACTGGAGAGGTTACCTGAACAGACACGGATACCGGAATGGACACCGGAACGGAATGAGCACGGACATCGGAAAGGACATCGGCACAGACACTGGAACGGACACCGGAACGGACACTTGCACGGACATCGGCAAGGACACAGAAACCGGCAAGGAGACCGGAACGGACACCGACACGGACACCGGGAAGGACACCACCGGCAGGGAGACCGACAGGGACATTGGCATGGAAACCGGAACGGACACCGGCATGGAGACCGGCACGGACACTGGAATGGACACCGGAAAGGACACTTGCACGGACACCGGCAGAGACAGGAACGGACACCGGAAAGGACACTTGCTAGAACACTGGAATGGACACCAACGACACCGAAAGTTTCCGCAAAAATGTTTCTTAAGCACCTAATCAGCATTTCTGAAGGATCATGTGACACTGAAGACTGGAGTAATAGATGCTAAAAATTATATTATGCTAAAAAGTATTGTGCCCCTCTCTGATAATTGTAAATAGTAATAATAATTATTATAAATATTATAATAAATAACAGTACACTTATACACCTTTGCCACTAACAATAATAGGCTAATACAAAAAAATATTACCGGTATATAAAAATGTTTTTTGGCGGAAGCTTTTGGCGGAGGTGAAGTGGTAGGCGGAGTTTCATTTGCAGCAGTTCGCCGGGAGTCTTCAAACTACACGAGCAGCAGGTAACGTTAAGCGAATACGGAAAAGTTACATTTATCCTACCATGCTACTGTAAAATTTTTGGCAACATGCGAGTTAAGCTTAACTATAATAAAAATATAACTCGATTTTAGCCGCATTCTGAGTCTGACAATGTTATTAGTTTTTATCCAAGGCCATAGCAAGTGTTATTAGCTTGGGGAAATACATCTAGTCAAATTAAATATTAAGTCCATGTCCAACTCTAAATTGTAAGGAATTTATATCTTTAATTCATAGTAACACTTTACAATATAGGCTAACACCTGCACGGACACGGACAACGGAACGGACACTGGAACGAGCACGGACACTTGCACGGACAGTCAAATTCAAGTTTTTTGTCTGTGCCGGAACGGACACGGACAACGGCACGGACATAGAGACCGGAACGGACACCGGCACGGACATTGGCACGGAGACCAACACGGACACCAGAAAGGACACTGGCACGGAAACCGGCACGGACACCGGAAAGGACATTGGCAGGGAAACTGGCACAGAGACCGGAACGGACACCGGCATGGAGACCAGAAAGGACAATGGCACAGACACCGGAAAGGACACCGGCACGGACACGGACTTTGGCATGGACACCGGAACGGACACCGGCACGGACACCGGAACGGACACCGGAATGAACACCGGC
>JARPMJ010008238.1:0-36143 GCA_033366665.1 Phoxinus dragarum
CTGTCTATGACAGCTCGACTGTCATCACAGCGCAGGCGAAATTCCCTGCGGATGGCGAAATCCTTCCGCAGCGGCCATATAGTGCCGCTCAAGAGATTTCAGAAAATGCTAGGCCTCATGGCCGCAGCATCGACAGCTCTACAGTTGGGCCTGCTGCGCATGCGCCCACTGCAGTTCTGGCTAAAAGCGCGTGTACCGCGCCGAGCATGGGTTCACGGTCGTTATCGCCTCAAGGTCAATCAGGAATGCGTTTCAGCCCTGACACCATGGAGAGCGTCAGACTGGTACCGGTCAGGTGTAAGCCTGGGGACTTCCTCGAGCCTGAAGGTGGTGTCCACGGACGCGTCCACCTCAGGCTGGGGAGCACTGCTCGAAGGCAGACCGTTCTTTGGCCAATGGGCAGAACGAGTCGAACTACCGCACATAAACTGCCTAGAAATGATGGCAGTGGACTTAGCGCTGAGGCGCTTCCGTCCTCGGATAAAGGGACACCACGTCCTAGTCCGTTCGGACAACACGTCGGTAGTAGCCTATATAAACCGCCAGGGTGGCGTGAGATCCCGAAGCCTTTACAGGTTGACGGAACGCATACTGGTATGGGCCCAGCACAACCTGCGCTCGCTGAGAGCGATCCATGTGCCTGGTCGCCTGAATGTAGGACCAGACAGACTCTCACGGAACAATGTTCCGACAGGAGAATGGTCCCTACACACACAGACAGTGCGTCTGCTGTGGAAAGAGTTCGGCAGAGCGGAGATAGACCTGTTTGCAAACCAGGAAAACGCTCACTGCCCAGAATTCTTTTCAAAGAACACGAACGCGCTGGCCAAAGTCTGGCCCCGCCGTCCGCTCTATGCTTTTCCCCGTCTCACTCCTGCCTCAAGTGCTCGAGCGAATCAGGAAAAGCGGATGCTCAGTGCTTCTTTTCGCACCATACTGGACGAATCAACCCTGGTTCCCAGTCTTGATGCAGCTCAAGAGTACTGCTCCGTGGCCGATCCCAGTGAGGAGGGACCTTCTCTCGCAGGCCAGGGGCTCGATTTTGCATCCTCACCCGGAGCTATGGTCCCTTCATGTGTGGGCCATAAACGGGTACCCGCTAAACTCCCAAGAGGAGTGTTAGACACGATCGAGCAGGCTAGGGCCCCGTCTACTAGACGGCTCTACGCTTCCAAATGGTCGGTGTTCTCTGACTGGTGTTCAGACCAAGGTCTATCACCTCTTCAGTGCGGGGAAACGGAGGTTCTCTCCTTCCTGCAGGAGCTGTTGGATAAGGGTAGGACCCCATCCACGCTCAAAGTCTATGTGGCAGCCATATCAGCGTTCGTCAATCCGACGCTTGGCCATGCACTGGGCAGAAACGACCTGGTGGTACGTTTCCTTAGAGGAGCCAGAAGGTTAAATCCTCCAAGGCCTCCTTCAGTCCCCGTTTGGGACCTTTCTACAGTGTTAAACGCTATGAAAGGGGCCCCTTTCGAGCCTATTCACTCAGTTGACATGAAACACCTGTCTCTCAAGACCGTGTTTCTTTTGGCTCTCGCTTCAGTGAAGCGTATGGGGGATTCTGCAAGCGCTCTCAGTAAGAGCCTCTTGTATGGATTTCGGGCCCAACGACTCTATAGTCGTGTTGAAACCGAGGCATGGGTATGTACCTAAGTCCCTCAACACACCGTTCAGGGCTCAGGTCATCTCCCTGTCGGCTCTGCCGGCCTCTGAGGACGGAAATAGCTTCCTTTGCCCGGTCAGGGCATTAAGAGCTTACGTGTCCCGCTCCGCTGTTTTTCGACAGACGGAGCAGCTCTTCGTTTCGTTCAGTGGGCGCTCTAAAGGACGTGCTGCGACGAAACAGAGCCTATCTCGATGGGTAGTGGATGCCATTGCGCTAGCCTACGCATCTAGAGGTTTGGAATGCCCCCTGGGCATCAGAGCACATTCTACGAGAGGCATGGCCTCGTCGTGGGCTTGGTATAGCGGAATCTCGTTGCAAGATATTTGTATGGCGGCAGGCTGGGCCTCCCCGTCTACATTTATAAGGTTCTATAACCTAGAGGTTCCTGCGCTGCAGGCTAAACTGCTCTCGGTCTAAGACCAGGTATAGTGTTCCTGCCCCGCACGGCGGCCCAGGTCACTAAAATGTTAAAGCATCACTCACTGACAATGTGTCCCATGAGCATGCTATTACCCCCCCCATATATATCTATATTTACATATATATGTTATTATGCCCTTAAGGGCCCTATTATAAAGGGATGATGCTATTCTAGCCGCTCTCCCTATATACTCTTGGTGTTGGCTCTGGCATGCCAGTGCGCGTGCGCGCGCCCTTGGGTGTCTGTGTCGGTCCAAGAACACGCACGGCGTCTTACAGGGGTTCCCGTAGCGTCGCTAATCGACGCAGTAGGAGAGAACTCTACGTAAGAGAACGTACTCGGTTACTAACGTAACCTCGGTTCTCTCTAGGAGAGGGAACGAGTACTGCGTCTCATGCCGTGCGTGCCCACGCTGTGTCGCTTCTGTGACGAAAATCGGAGTGGAAGCAGCTATGCTTGGTATTTATAGACCTAGGCCACGCCTGTTTCGGCGGGAGATGACGCAGAAGGGCGCGAAGCACCCTCATTGGTCAGCGTCACTGGCCTCGCATAGGCTGTGCTTTTCTGGCGGAGCAGCCAATGGGCGAGCGATATTGCTCCGCCTAGGGTTGTATGCTACAGAAAAGCGTTTTACATATTACAAAATTAAGGATTAATTTTTAGGCTTCAATCTCGACAAAGAAATATCTTTCTCGTAGCGTCGCTAATCGACGCAGTACTCGTTCCCTCTCCTAGAGAGAACCGAGGTTACGTTAGTAACCGAGTACGTTTCCTAAACATAAATAACTAATTTGCCGTGATAACTTAACATACAAACAACTATGAAAGGGTGTGTTATATTAGGTTAAGTTTTTTTATTCATAACAGAAGCATTACTCTTTAGATACATTTTCAAGATTTTCTTTAGTTTTGTATGAGAGGATGTACAGTATGTTATTTTGCTATGTCCCAGGCACTGCTCATTAAATTTGAATGAGAGTAAAATAGTCAAATCATAAAAAAAAATATTTTTGTTTTCCTATTAATATTTTGTTAAATAAGATATTACTCAAACTGAGTGTATTGATCATTTTGTAATAAAAACAATACTTTTATTTAATAAAAAAGAAGAGTTTGTCCATGTCCCTTGAATGGTTGTCCACCCTGTCGTATTGCGGAATCTGCCCCTTTAAGAAAAGGCCATCCCCATTAGTGACATCAGGACAACAGATTTTTTAATCTCTTCAGTGGCAGCAATTTCAACTGCTGAGGTGAGTAAGCTGCTGACTTTCCAACTGTCAAATTTTCTTCATGTGAGTTTGCTTACTTGTTTTGCCAAAGAGAGGCGAAAGTTTCAAAAGTTTTGAAACCCGTTGGCGGCCATCTTTTTACAAGATGTCTGATGTTGATCGATCATTTATCGAGAGAGTCACCGCTAGGGATGTTAACCAATGACCGTTTGACCGTATCAACGTTAACCGATCAAAGTGGTTGGTAGTCGGTTAAACAAAACAAAAAAAGTGATCTCTAAATTAGTCTATTGTAGACAGTTGACTAAACGCTACTACAGTTAGCCGTCATATTCCAAGATATTTTTGGGTGAAGTGAACAAATCCCGCTCACTCAATTTTTCATAACTCGCCAGTTTGTACTTAATAAACCAATAAAAACATTTGCCACGAGGTCACAGCGTTTGGGTTCGCGTGCTCACAAGGTTTGCAAAAACACACTCGAGGTCAGCGCCAGGGCAGACGACAGGAGGAAGCGTGCAAAGAAGAGTAGTGTGTGGGACCATTTCACCAAACAGAATGACACAGGTGTAAGTTGCAACTTGTGTGATACAGTGCTAAATATGGAAATACATTACATCTACATTTCAGTGGTAACAGATAAGGTGATGATGATCATCATCTTTCTTTATTATTGTTAGCACTACCTCAAACTAAAGCGGCGTCTCTTCGGTTCGGAGATGTCATTTTCTGACATTGAGCCGCGGCAATGTTTCAAATTAGCTTCTAATGCTAGACAAACGCCTTTTTTTTCAACGCGATCACCTTGTACCCGAACCATTTCGAAACTAAGGAGCCGTTTGTCCGCCGATTACATACAAGCTCCTCGGCGCCGCGTTTGCGGGACTCATGTTTCGCGCTGAAGGGGATTATAAAAAAGTGACGCGAGTGGAAGGGCTGCGCCGGGGTGTGTGTGTGTGAGCGGGAGGCAGAGAAGATGCGACAGAGTTGCGAAATTGCAGGAGCGACTCGAAATGGCTGTTATTTCATATAGCGTAGCATATTTTAAACTAATCGGTTAACCGGTTTCAACCGGCTAATGAGGCTCGTTGGTCGGTCAAGATTTTTTTAGTTTTCGCCATCCCTAGTCACCGCTCTGTATTTGCTCTGGAGAGCAGAACAGCGGCGTAGGGATCATCGTCGCCGTATTTGGGTCCACGAGACCCTTCGGAGGCGAACCCAGTTTGGCGAGTTTCACCATTTGCTCCAGGAGCTGCGCCTGGATGACGGCCGCTTTCAGCGGTACTTCCGCCTGTCCCGCGCCCAGTTTGATGACCTGCTGTCCCGCATCGGAGCGAGGATCACCCTCCAGTCACTTATGCCACGTGAAGCAAGCAGGCTCCTGATTGGTTAACGCGGTGCGAATTGACGCAGAAGTTCAGATTTTTCAACTCGGGAGCCAGATGCTCAATTCGCGCAAACTTGATGCGCGAATGAGGCATATTCGCGTCTACCGCGCCGCACTCTACGCCTCATTCGCGCCGCAGGAATTTTTTACGCACGTAACGTGCCTTTGAATTGATTTAACATTGGAATCACTCGCGCCTGACGCGCTATTCGCGTCCGGTGTGAACGCACCATAAGAGCAGTTCAGAATCCCTTATGAAGAAAGAAAAATCAAGGACTGAGACGTCGCCCGGCATGGCACAGCCGGGGCCCCACCCTGGAGCCAGGGCCGGGGTTGGGGGTCGAATGCGATTGCCTGGTAGCCGAGCCCCCCTCCAATGGCCGGGCTCAGCCCGAAAGAGTGATGTGGGGACGCCCTCCCGTGGGCTCACCACCTGCAGAAGGGATCGTAAGGGCCTGGTGCATAGTGGATCGGGCGGCAGTCGAAGGCGAGGGCCCCAACGACCTGATCTCTGGAAATGGAAACTGGCTTTAGGGACGTGGAACGTCACCTCGCTGGCGGGGATGGAGCCTGAGCTTGTGCTGGAGGTAGAGAGGTACCGACTAGAGGTGCTCACTTCCACGTACAGCTTGGGCTCTGGAACCATACTCCTTGAGAGAGGATGGACTCAACTACCACTCTGAAGTTGCCCATGCTGAGAGGCGGCAGGCTGGTGTGGGTTTGCTTATAGCCCCCCAGCTCAGCTGCCATGTGTTGGAGTTCACCCCGGTGAACAGAAGGGTCACTTTCCCTGCGCCTTCGGGTCGGGGACATGTCTCTCACTGTCGTGTGTGCCTACGGGCCGAACGGCAGTGCAGAGTACCACCCAGCCCTCTTGTAGTCTCTGGGAGGGTTGCTGGAAAGTGCTCCGACTGGGGACGCCATCGATCTACTGGGGGACTTCAACGCCCACGTGGGCGGCGACAGTGACCCCTGGGGGGCGTGATTGGGAGGAACGACCCCCCTGATCTGAACCCGGGCGGTGTTCTGATATTGGACTTCTGTGCTAGTCACAGCTTGTCCATAACGAACACCATGTTCAAGCACGTGCACCCGGACACCCTAGACCGGAGATCGATGATCGACTTTGTGGTTGTTTCATGTCTTGGACACTCGGGTGAAGAGTTGGATCCGATGGCGGGGGAGGAAGCTGGACAGACTGAACGTTTGGCCGGTTCCCCTGTCAGAGAGATCTTCAACTTCCACCTCCGACGAAGCTCCGACCGGATCCCAAGGGAGTCTGGAGATATTGAGTCCGAGTGGACCATGTTCTCCACCTCTATTGTCGACGCGGCCGCTCGGAGCTGTGGCCGTAAGGTCTCCGGTGCCTGTCGAGGCGGCAATCCCGAACCCGGTGGTGGACACACGGTGGAATCGTCAGACGGTGGAAGGAATACTTCGAGGATCTCCTCAATCCCACCGACACGTCTTCCTTTGAGGAAGCAGAGGCCGGTGACCAGGTGGACTTGTCCATCACCCAAAACTGAAGTCACCTAGGTAGTTAAGAAAAAGCTCCTCGGTGGCAAGACACCGGGGGTGGATGAGATCCTCCCTGGGTACCTCAAGTCTCTGGATGTTGTGGGGCTGTCTTGGCTGACACACCTCTGCACCATCACGTGGCGGTCGGGGATAGTACCTCTGGACTGGCAGACCAGGGTAGTGGTCCCTCTTTTCAAGAAAGGGGACCGGAGGGTGTGTTCCAACTACAGGGGGTGGCTATGGCCAGCTTGTGGCCCAGATTTGGCAAAGAGTGAGCCACCGAAGGGCCGTGGGCCAGATCATCATTCAAATTGACAGAATTTATTTACTACAATATTTCTTGGCCACAAATAAAAAAACTAATTGTTACCTTTAATGTTCTTACTTTTTCATGTTTTGTTTTATATTATATATATATATTTTTTTTATGTTTTACTTCCTGCCTGTTTCATCTCAACCAGAGAGGCCGTTCTAAATTCTCAGTTATATCAATGTGATTGAGAATGTAATTATATATATATATATTTTTTTTAAATTGAATAAATGTTTCATTTTCATATTTTGTCATGCTTTTTGTGTTCTGCTTTGTGTCCACCCCGTCGTGTGCGTGTCCACCCCGTCATGTCCACCCTGTCATCTTGGTATTTTAAAATATTATTTAAAATAATTCAATCATACCTATAAAATTCAGTGTGTTCAATAACTAGGTGTGGGGGCACTTTCATGCAAACAAAAAACTGCGTCCAAATATCACATTTTTCTCCAAATAAGAAGGAATGCATGTGCGAATTATATGAGTTTCTTTAAAAACACATGGTTTACGTAAAATCTTTTATGTATTTATAATTTGAAAGCAAACAAATAACCCTGTGTAGGAAAGGGACATCATACCATTCAGAAAGTATAATTTGCATCTTAATATTGCAATGAAAATGCATTTAACAGTAATATATATGTCCACGACAGGGTGAACATATCTTATGGATTATGCTCCGAAAAATGGCCCATAATTATCTAAAAAAATGTGTGGGAGCTCAGATAATATATTTCTTATAGTACTTGAGTGTCTACTATTTATGCTATGACATAAAGCGAATTGTAAATAAAAATACAAATATGTGAGTATTGTGAGGGTTGAAATGCACTCTATGGTGATATTGACCCGCCAAATAATTACCCCTCTCGTTGCCTGATCCTAAACCCTGCAGGGTAATAGTCTGGCGGGGCGCGGCGGTCAGTATTCGGCACAACTGTTCACACAGAAGGAGATTTTTCTGCTAAACGCAAGACGCAGGTCAGTAAATCGAAAAAGCGCGATAGGTTCAGAGACAAGTTTATTATTTGTATTTTTTTATCCTTATTGCATTGAAAAAACAATGGAAAAGTATAGCGAAGTGGAATCTACATTCCCTCTAACACTTTATTCTCATGAACATTTCCATTAGCCTATATCTCTTTTTATTGTCCTTATTAATGTATAGTTTCTCGCAGCTGGTCTCATTTTAAGGTGCTGAAAGTTGCCAGAGGAATCCCCTGAACCTTAATCAACACCCGAGGATAGAACCCCCTCAGAATTCGAAATGCCGTCTTGTAAACGCATGAAGGTCTTCTTCGTGGTTGTGTTGGGTGCCATTATCAGTACAGTGACCATACTGATGAACAATAGCATGGTGGAGCAGTTGTTTCATGAAGAACCATGTGCCTGTATGGAGCGGTGTTTGGCTGCAAGTGACGACGAGTGGTTTACCAAACGCTTCAGACAAGATGTCCCACCACTGCTCTCTCTCTATAACAGCGGGCTTCCTGACAACATCTATGCCTGGTGGCAGGTAGGTCTATTCAGTTCCATTCTTAGTGTTAAAGATGTCCAAAAACCACTAGCACAATGTTATAGGGGAGAGTGGGGTAAGATGTGCCATAGTTTACTCGTGTGTTCCTCAAAATAAGGGAAACTGAGGCAGAAGTACAACAATCTATTAATTGCAGGATGTTCCAATCAGTTTAAATGACCAATGCATCTATGACAAAGGATTAAACAAATATGGTTTCTTATACAAAAAAAGTGTTGCAGGCTGTGGCCCAGTTTCTTTCAAATAGCCTAAACCTAATTCACCTTATTCCCATAGATAGACAGTATTCCGCCCCGCCCACTTTTAATACTTCGCTCTTCCGCCTTTTGTCATCCGACTTCCACTTAACTGACACGGCACATACGGTAGCTATTTCAGTTGTTAGCATAGACATAGACATGTATAGAAAGGCTAGATGGCTTACCAGCGCTGAGAGCCAATGGGACCCGACGACGTCACACGGCGGCCTTCTTAGGACAGGACCGCTCGTCCAGTTATAACATTCAAGTCTATTGTGCATGTAGTGCTGAAATAACTATATTTTGCTCAATTTTCAACCGATTTTCAAACGGCTTGGTGTGTCATAAACGTCAGGGATGCCATGAAACACACAGCTACGCTGCAATGTTAAGCGTTTCTCAAAACGTGAAGCTACAATTTAAACATCGGCATCAGCACAAATCATAGCCACGTTAATAAGGTTTGTAATAAACCAAACCGTTTGTAAATCCGTCAAGAATTCAGCAAGTTACGAGCATTTTAGTTGGCGTATGTCACTCACCTTCCGTCCACAGCAGCAGGGAGCAGCAGCACAGTCTCCTGACCTAAGATGGCCGCCAAGTGACGACACAGCTGACTCCGCCTTGAGCCATCTAGCCTTTCTATACATGTCTATGAGCATAGACATCATATAGATAGACGCCCTATCGACCACTACTGCCTACTGGCGCGGTCGAGCCGTGGGGCCGCCATCTTAGACCGGTCACCCGCTCCACTCAGTGTAATCTGAATGGCAGGTGCAATGAGCTGTCAGCGCATTTAATTAATCATACCTCACTAAATACCCAACTGATTTTCACGCGGGGGTTTTTTCTGCAAAGGTCATTCATGTAGCTATGATACAGGACACATGGTTCGGCGTATTTTAATATTCATAGTAGGCTTAACAGTAATAATATTCTGTCACTCACACACAGACACACACACTCGATTTGCGCATCGCCGTCATGTATTAAACGTTACATTGCTTCCTGATATCACATGCGCAAACACAAATAACCTATATTTATACTACAGGGCTGTTGAATGCTTGTATCTGATAACCGAGAAGCTCTTGTAATTATTACTTTACCCCACCTTTCCATGCCGGGTGAACACCGGCTGGTGCAGCCTAGCTACGTTAGCTGGCTACTATTTCAGTACAGTAATGGCCTATCAAAGATCCTTGCTCCTTCTCAATTAGGCTATCTGGTAATATATTCACAAAATACAACTAATACGGTAATGTTAAAACTTACTTGTGAAAAGTAATCCCGGGCCCTATTTGCGCTGGTCGGCCGATTAGAACAGGAAAATGATTCACAGTGCTCTGGGCATGATTAATCGATGATCGATTATTGATCATTAAGAATTTCGTCAATCACGTTAATTTGTTATCGATTAAACTAGGCCATAATGCAGGTTGCGATGCGTAGTGAATTTCACTGTGTGGCAGCAATTAAACATTTTGCGCCATACTAAGTTACCTGCGAGTTTCCGTTTTGGTTTATAAAGAAGAGTCATGAAGAGGTCACGGCCAGGGCTGGCCAAGTTAGCGCAGAGGTAACTGTGCATCGTGGCAACGTCAGTCCCCTCAGAGCGGATGTTTTCCATAGACAGTATATAAGAGGTGTTTTCGGTGGCTGGACTGACGGTCACAGGTTGCGGTCGCGTCTGACCCCAGATCATGTCAACATGCTTATCTTTCTCAACAAAAATCAGTAGACTGGTGCAGAAGTTGTATGTGAGTTCGCTATAACAGACTCGCGTCACATGGAAAGGTAAAACATGGAGATTTTTTCACACCAAAAACATGGAGATTTTTTTAGACAATAATCGCACAACCTATTCGATATTCTATAATTAAATACAATATCGAATAGGTTGTGCGATTTTTGTCTAAAAAAAATCTCCATGTTTTTGGTGCTGATGCAGTGGTGACGCGTTCATGACATGTAGGCTAACATGTAAGGGTAGCGCTGCCAATAAAGCACCTAAAAGCTGTCACAAAGAACCGGCATAAGTAATGATTATGAATATGTAAAATATAGCTATACATTTTAATTGTTTATCAAGTGTTTTCTGTGTCGGCTGCAAAGATGAAGTTGACGATGCTGACTCGCGATCTCCACAGTAGTGAAACGCGCCGGAGAGAAATGCACATTTCATACAGATTACATAGGTTTTCTTTCGTTTTGAATTGGTCTGTTTAAAAGTAGAGATTTCAAGCGTTCTGTATATAGATATATTTATCAGGTCTGTGAGGCTATGCTGAGTTTCGGTTCATTTATGAGACGAGCTGCACTTCAGGCGCCGGCGCCTCCGTGTCGTGATTATCTAGCCTATTGTCTGCTATGTTTACTTATTATTTATTAAATCCAGGTAATCATTTGTTGATGAAACATTGATTAAAATTAAGATACAATTAATACAAAACGAAATTAACTTTAAAGAAAGGCTTTGTGCTTTCTGTTTGAGGTCTGTGGGAATGTCACGTCCGTAACATTGTTTTTTCCTCATGCGAACACGAAAAATAAAATAAAATGAATATTTTATGTTCTGTGGAGAGCCAACCAAGGCTGGACTCCTTTAATAAGAGTATGATATATAAACAGAAGTTTCAATATATGAAATGCATTTTCTGAGAATTTATATTTCAAGTTTTGACTCCAAATATCACGTCCATAACGCTGGAATTGCCCAATTAATAATTTATCCTCAACTAGTTTTGTGGTTTGTGTAGGTCTACGTATTTTACAATGTTAACTTCAAATATTAATTTAAAGATGTGGTAGCATTGTATCTGGACGGGAAGGATAACTCTGGGAGTTGGAAGGGGTATGTCATTCCTACCCACACCGCGACACAGGTTCTTGGATCTGAGGTCTATTGCGATTTTGGTTTTATATCGCGTATCGTTACAGCCCTATTTAACATGATTATTTTTTTTCTTATTTATTATTTTGGAACAAACGATGGTCTCCGTTTAAGAACGCCGGCTCGCAGCTGCAGGTTCCGCTGCTTTAGAGCACCGCAGCGCATAGTACTATCTTCAAGTTTGGCCTAACCGAACGTCCAGTTTAACTGCCACAAGTTGATCTTCTTGTGATAAAGATCTCAGAGAGGAAAAACACGCAGTATTTTCATTGCATTTTTCATTTATAAAAAGTTAAATAAATAATAAATTGTAGGCTAATATAAAAATATTAACGATTAATCGATAGTCGATCGATAATTCTCCCAACGATCGACTAAGAAAATTTAATCGAATACCCATCCCGTCTGGCATATTAACTGCTGCTACGCAACAAAACTAGGACAAAGAGTATAGAAGTAACAAGAGGCGAAACTCCGTTGCAGTTATAACTACAAGAAAATGAAAAGCAAAAAATCTGAACAAGTTGTGTTCCAAATTTAGGTTGATAATTAAAAAAATAGTAGTTACCATGTTTACTAACTGAAAAGGGGTCTATAGGGAGATGAGAGGGTCTGCATCTCTTACCATTGGAGAAAGAGTAACGCTAACTTGGATCACATGGCACCTTAAGCCTGGAACGTTTTTGTGCGTCGGCTGACTAAGTTTCCTCAGTGTGTTCCACACCGTCGGCTGAAATTGGTCCTCGTCGCCTTTTTTTCCGGCCGATTCGAAAATGTTTAATAGGCGAAAGAGGGAACTCTGATTGGCTGTTCAACGTACTGAATGAGTCAGTGCAAGAGAATAATAGCAAAGAAGTCAAAACGGTACAGATAGGCTGTTTTTATGTTACGTTATCTTACCTGAGTGTTCCTTGGCGAATATTTCAATATTAACATGAGCGGAGTGGAATAAAGAAAGTGTTTAGCAGGATTGATTTTCAAAACGGTAAGCATGCACTGCTTTGTTTGTGTATCTGCAGCCTGCATCATCGGTTTCCCTTTTTGAATGACGAATAGGCTATCTGCAGAAATAGACAGAACACGCATTCTAGCTGACAGTCGGCAGTAGGCCTAGTTCTCTCGGTGTGTTCAAGTGCAGCTTTTTACCCCGACGCGAGGCGACAACACATGCAATCGGCTTTCAATCTGCGCGTCGTCGGCTTGGTGTGTTCCAGGCTTTAGCCTATTGTGTAATGCCAGTGACGTCAGTGCACCCAGTTCAAAATTTTACGAGTCATTTACAGCTTGTTTTTCAGTTTCATGTGGATTATTAGCGCGTTGGTCTTGTGAATAAATGCCATCTCTCCGTTCGTTTTGAACCCTTTCAAAACGGAGTTCACACCACCTTAAAGCCCTTCCGATATCCTTGTTTTCGCATGCCCGGTTGCAGTCTCTTTTATTCTGTAGCCACACCGAAGTCTTCAGTTGTCACTGGTGATTGTCGTTTGAACCTTTCTGGATCCACCATAAAATTTAAAAGTTTAATTATATCAAGTGCTTTGAGAAAAGGCTATAAATCCAGGGCTCTCAAGTGTCACGCATTGAGCGTGACAGTCACTCATTTCAGTCTTTTGTCACGCACTCCCGCCACACATTGTTTTTCTCACACGGAAAAACTATTTATAATATATTTAATATACCGCAGCGCCTAAAATTTCTCTGGCCGCGCCGCTGTCACTATGGAACCGGCAGGAAACAAGCGTGTCTCCCCTGGAGTTCTTACCCCCAATTTCCACCAGATTTGTTACGGCTGCGTTACGGCTCGCGCACGGCGGCGGAGTCAATCGGTTTCCATTAAAGTCAATGTGTGTATTTTCACTGAATGCAGAACAGCTGCGTTCCGACTCCGGCGATCCGCAGCCCTCCGGAGCTGATACGCAGAGCTTCTATTTTTGCCGGATGCCGGAGAGCTCCGCAGCACTACGGGGCAGAGTGCGCAGGACAGGAAGTCGAGCAAAAAACAGAACAAACCAAACCAAAATAAAATATCCGTTTATTTTTCAAAATAAAATACACCGTGATCATGGCGGATCATATTTGGCGGAAAATATGATGATCATTGCGGAAAACTGTTCCTGGTTTGGTGGTTCTCCCAGATAGCAAACTGACATCGAATCAATGTGGAAACGACGTTTCTCGTGACATTGAAACAACATCGTTTTGCTCATCGAATTAACGTTGAATCAACGTCAGACCCGCCATTCAACCGCATTTCAATGTTGAATCAATGTTTTATTTTCGGTGTAATAACGTTCTGAAGTTGATTCAACGTTGAAATTTGATTGATGATTGATACTAACCTTTACAACTAAAAATCAATGTTGAATCAACATCGGTCTGCTATCTGGGCTGTTTATTGAAACTACATATCGCGCGATCACACGTGAATTGGCGAGATCTCGTTGGCCGCAGCCATTCTGCAACAAATCCGGACCTGGTGGGTATTGACCATAGACAGTATATGAGATGGACACAGCGACCCCATAGATTTCAACGGAGAAAAGTGAAGCCCGTTTGAAGCACTCACTTCCTGATCGCCAGGCGAACTGCGCAGGCTCAAACTGAGCTTGACGACGTAGATGTGACGTGGCTCTTCTAGTAGCTGTGCCGATAGAAATCTGAATCATTCCCTTCCGAATCTCGCAGAGACGGAGAGCGTGATTATTAGCTGTCCATGAGCTAGCAGCAGGAGCAACTTTATGAATCTCTATGGGCTTATCCCTTGACTTTATGTCTCGACGTCCCCGCGATTGCTTGTGAGCTTCTCCGCCGGTCTATACGGTAATTTCTCTACAGTGCGACAGAGAGTCGCGTGGGTATGACGCAATCGTTAGCCTATTTTTTACAAAAACGGCTTCTACGAAGTCATAACGTAAGATACAAAGTAATGGAGCCTTTTATACATTGTCATGTTTCTTTAGAAATATATAATGGACAAATGGAGTCTTTGGACGCTTCAGATGTAAAGTTATTCGCTGTCAAAGTGACGCAAAAATGAATGGGAGTCAATGGAGTGCTAACAGCAGGTGAAGTTCTGCTAACAATGGCGGCTCCCGCGGAGGCTTCAGTTTCCGGCGGATGGATTACCCCCTTGGTATTGACGGACGACGGAACACGGAGCTGTCACGCAGCTGAGCCGTTACGCAGCTGTTACGCATCTGGTGGAAATTGGGGGTTAGTTGAGCCTGCCACTTAACAGCCAATCAAAAAAAAAGAAAGGTATACACAATAGCCAATCAGAAAATAGCACTCTTGTATCTGGGTAAGATTTAACGTAACAACCAATGGGGGAAAAAAGCATATCCTGGAATTGTTCACGTGATCTTCCGAAAGTTTTGTTCACCCACAGAGGAAAACACTGGATCTCCTCATGATCTCCTGTTTTAATGTTACAACAAATTCACAACTTGTTTGATACAAACAATGACAACTTGACTGCTGTTAGAGAATGTTTCCCAGATAATTACCATCAGTTTTTCATGAGTTACTGTAACTTAGCCAACAGTTTTACAGCCAGTTCACTGACAACACCTGCTCAGAACAAGTAGTCGTAGTCATATTTTCATTATCACACGATGACTGACATATTGTTACATTATGAACATCTCTCTTTCTCCAAATAGGCTTAATAATTGTATTAGCACTAAATAAATTAAAGTGTATTGCATAGTCGATCTTATAAGTCACTTTTAAAATCATGTCATATTTTATAATTATATTCTGGCCATGGATGCATTAATCATTGCATCTGTCTTTGATGCGTGAGACCGTAGGGTGTCAAATTTGTCCTTTTAGCTCTCAGAAGGGCGCCCCCTTTGCGGTCGATTTGCGCCCTCGATGCGCACTTTTGCCGAGCCCGCACTGATGCGAGCTCCGCGGCAGACTTCTTCCCGACAGTCAAAGCGACGTTACGTCACGAAAGTGCGGACTCAGAGGAAGACCGCGAGTGCTTAGGGTGCCATTTTGGGACAGGGCCATAGTCATTTGTCAGTCGCGTCTTGCTTCTCCGTGTTCACAACACGTTTCAAGTCTTTCAATATAAAAGTATTTTCTTCTGACTGACTTAACTCATAAAGACAGCCTTTGCCGCAATCTAATGGCGAAATAATGTAACTTCTGTTGCTGTTCACGGTCAGGGACTTTTTTTTCAGCAGAAGGAAGGCTTTTAGTTAAATAACTTCATGAAAGTTGCATTGATACATCCTTTTTGGCTTTAATATTTGTATTGTGTGATAACCGTTTTCTAAAAGCAACTCCACTTTGCGAACACCCTTCAGCCGTGACTTACAGCAGCCTTTGGTACCTTTTTGTTTACTTAAACTAAACCAGTTACTTAATATTACATTGAAATAATAAAAATAACCTTTATTTTCTATAGCCCCTTTAACTGTACATCTCAAAGCGCTTTACAGAAACAAACAAAACAACAAAAATACAACATATAAAATAATCCACAATATAAAATAAAAGTAAAGCAACAAAATATACACTATATAAAATAATGCACAATTTTTTTTTATACAAATACCCTAAAAAAAATAGTTTTAAGGTAGATTTAAAAATGCTAAGAGATTTTGCTTACCTTATCTCGTTCGGTAAAGAATTCCATCATCACTATACCAAATCATACCAGTTTATACTTAAGGTTTAACTTAACTACAGTGCCTTTAATATTTATATTGTACTGTACTGTGTGGTAGCCGTTTTATAAAAGCAATAAGGTACTTGAGGCTATAGTGCTCCGCGTCGTGCCTAACAACGCCCTTGTACCTTATTGCTTACATCACCAACATGCATCATAAATGTGTGTAGGCATGGATACATTTGCTTTGATGTAACAGCATTACATCTGTTATGCTCCGATTTTACGTCGACAAGCTAAAAACGTTTTTAAAGTAAATGGGTGCCTTCCCATGTGCTTTTCATTTTCACAGTCTGGCAGAAGTGATGGGTGGTTCCGAATCCGAAATACATGCTCACATGACAACAAAAGTGCACAGTTGCCAAGAGACAGGGGGTGGCTCATCTTACCCTATTTTGTTGACTTACTTGCATTAAGCATTCGCTCCACTGCATTATACGCTCCACCGGCCTCGTTCCGCTCCCACAGCTCTTGGCCTTGACCTGCTATAGTCTTTTTTTATTTTTATTTCCTTACATCATGAAATACCAGTTCTGACTTCTGACTCAGTTTTTTGCTGTGTTGGTCTAAAGAAATGACACTGTTGTGTGACTGCTTTGAAATTCTTTGAATTGCAATGCAGTCCTTTTTCTGAAGGACTGCATTGCAATTTTTTTTCTAACTTTCTGGGGTGTGGGCAATTCTGTTCATCTTCACAATGATGACTTGAATGGGAGTCAATTCTTTAAACTGACTGTAGAAGGAGAACAATGGAGAATGTGCTTTCTAACCATACTTGTCTTTTTGGGGTCTGTAATTTTTTTATGTTTGTTAATCTAATCAAAAATACAGTAAAAACATTAATATTGTGAAATAATATTCAAATTTAAAATAACTGTTTTCTATTAGTATTTTTATATATTTAAATGTAGTTTATTCCTGCGATCAAAGCAGAATTTCACATGGTCCTTCAGTAATCATTCTAATATGCTGACTTGATGCATTTATTATTATTATGAAAATAGTTGTGTTACTTAATACATATTTTTTTAGGATTATTTGATTAACAGCAAAAACAGCATTTAAAAATATTGATTTTTATTGGATTATAATTTCATGCTAATTGTAGAAGTGCACTTTCCTGCGTCACTCTG
Organism: Phoxinus dragarum; assembly: GCA_033366665.1. Classification (NCBI taxonomy): domain Eukaryota; kingdom Metazoa; phylum Chordata; class Actinopteri; order Cypriniformes; family Leuciscidae; genus Phoxinus; species Phoxinus dragarum. The sequence goes on from JARPMJ010008238.1 coordinate 17,024, forward strand.
ACATTAGATTTTGTTTTTAATCCACCCACAGTCTCTACAGTCTAAGAGCAAAGCTAGTTATTCTCAAGTGATTCAGCAGCTGTTCTCTGTCATTCCTGGAGGACATCACTACAGAGACGCTGGTCCGTCTCGCTGCCGAACCTGTGCTGTGGTGGGGAACTCTGGGAACCTTGTAGGATCATTCTATGGTCCTCTTATAGACAGTCATGATTTTGTAATGAGGTAAATTATTTTTTTAAAGGTTTCCTTTAATGCTTTTTTTAATTTCAACTTTCTTTAGTGTGTATTGTTGCTGTTTGAACATGAAAAAGGGATGCAAAGTTACAAAGCACAAAGTCACTCCAAAGGGTGCAAAGGGTTTCTGAAGTCCCTGAAAGTCCTCGGTTGTAGTATTGAGTTGTCTTCTGGGAACTTTCACGCCACACTATTCCTCATTCAAATAATTCCCGCCAAAGAAAACAAAGAGGGAACAAGGCCTAATTGAGTTGCATTATATGGTAAGAGGCATGTTATCTCCCAAACACACTCAAAGCAATTGACCAATCACAACACACTGGTTCAGCTGACCAATCAGAGAACATTGTTGTTTTCAGAAAGAAGGGGCTTCATAGAGACAGGAATTTATGGGGTTATTATTGTTGCAATATTCCAAATAAATAGATTAATATTCACAAATAAATGTAAAGAGATTCACAAAAATGTATCGAATGCACAAATGAATAGATTAATATCCACAAATAAATATAAAGAGTTTCACAAAAAATTATAAAATTCACAAATAAATAAAATGAGATTTGCAAATAAATAAAACATTTACAAATGTTTTCTTATTTTACAAACACAACTCTCCCTGGCATTTATTTGTGAATCGGTTCCTGTGCATTTGTAAATCGCTGCACACATTTGTGAATCGGTTCCTGTGCATTTGTGAATCCCCTCACGCATTTGTGGATTTTGAAACACTTCTAGCGCAGACGTGCAGAGAAATCCACAAATAGGTGGACTCCACCCACCGCCTACTCAAGCCAATCAGATAACGGCCACATGGAGATGGCCAATCGTAGCACGTTATCGCTTCAACCAATCACGTTTGGCTTTACACTCGGGGCGGGAAGTGGGAACTGATTCTTGCATCAATGAAAGGAGCACTGGAGCGCAGTAGTAGCGCTGAACTGTGTGTGGTAAAAACACTGTTTTCAAAAGATTGTTGGAGTTTAAGGCCTCTATATTTCCATCAGGATACACTCAGGGAATTATGATAATCAGAGATCCCGAGCATCATGAACAGTCTCTACACCGGCAAGAGGCGCGACACAGCGCGTCAAAAGCAAATAGGCACTGTCTGTTCACTGCTGCCGCAGCAGTTTCAAATAATGTAAAACAACTAGCATGTTTGAAATGTTAACACATATTCCCTATGTGACGTCTGCTTAGCTTTATATGCATAATCGTGCTCTTAACGGCTCTGATCGTAGCCTGCTTATTTACTAGTGCTGGTTACTTAAATCATATTTCGTGATAGTGTACTGGACGCGGGGCATTCATTGATAGTAAACGGATGCCCGCACTTCTGATGTAGCGGCTACTTCACGCAATTAGGACAAATGTTTTTGCACATTCGCTTTGCCCAGTGTAGATTGCTGGCAAACCGTAGCACGTTATAGCTTCAACCAATAACGTTTGGCTTTACACTGGGCGATATTGTTCTGAAATATCTGCTCATTTATCATTCATCTGTATGCATTTGCTCAAATAGGAAGTGTACGCGCAAAGGCCCATAAAATTGCAACAGCAAAATATGTTTAAAGTTTGGATTTTGTTCGAATTACACCATTAGACTGATGTTCAAGCCAAGCCACAAATTTTATGAGCCTTGAAAAAAGCCAGAGAAACAGCACTTTACTCTGTTATGGGAACAACGCGTTATGGACGCGTCACGTTATTCAAGATAGAACAGAAAAGCATCAAGTAGCTGACTAATAAATAACTGGGTTCAACCCATAAATAGCTACACTATTTAAACTCTGATACACGGAGTTTTTCATTTGCATTGCAATATTTTTATTTGCAGCATCGACCCCAGTACACACGCTGATGCTGAGGCTCGTATTGTTACATATTGGGTGGTCATTTGGGCTCATATTTGGTATTCTACATTACATTTATTTATATCCTATTGCTATTTGTCACCGCGATTGTGCTTTAAAGGGCAAAATCGTATAGTGTCATGCATCGTGTCTACCCTGCGTGAGGCAATCTACACTGGGCAAAGCGAATTTGCAAAAACATTTGTCCTAATTGCGTGAAGTAGCCGCTACATCAGAAGTGCGGGCATCCGTTTACTATCAATGAATGCCCCGCGTCCAGTACACTATCACGAAATATGATTTACATTTATTTGTGAATATTAATCTATTTATTTGGAATATTGCAACAATAATAACCCCATAGGAATTAAACTGAGCATTACTGACAGACTGGGAAGAGAGGTGCTGCAGCTGGCAAATATGGAAATCAAGCATGAAAACCTGTTCTAGTAGAGGAAAAAAACTGAATCAAGAATTTGAAAATGGACATAGGTCCACTTTGATGAATCACATTTTTGTAATTATGATTTTAATATTATATTTCTGTCTCCCTCAGAATGAATAAGGCACCAGTTGAAGGTTATGAGAAAGATGTGGGATCCAGGACCACCCACCGCATCTTGTACCCAGAAAGTGCCACTCATCTGGACAACACCACCCACCTGGTGCTGTTGCCCTTCAAAACACTGGATCTCCAGTGGGTCACCAGTGCTCTTACTGATGGAACTATTAAACGGTGAGATAATGGTTAAATTAATAAACAAGAAAATGTCACATTGAGTCGCAAAATGAAAGGAGAGAAAAAAAATCATATATATATATTAGGGCGTGTAACGATTAATCGCGATTAATCGAAATCCAAAATAAAAGTTTGTGTTTACATAATAAATGTGTGTGTATTGTGTATAATTATTTTGTATATATAAATACACACACATGCATGTATATATTTAATAAAAATGTGTTTATTTATATATAAAATAGTTATATTTATATATAATATAAATCATATAAAAATATGTATGCAGTAATAAAATGCAAATATTTCTCAAATATATACATGCATGTGTGTGTATTGATATATACAAAATAATTATACACAATACACACACATTTATTATGTAAACACAAACTTTTATTTTGGATTTCGATTAATCGCGATTAATCGTTAGAGCCCTAATATATATATATATATATATATATATATATATATATTATAAATAAATATATAAATGCTGGTAGGGCTACAAATTTTTTTTATAACCCTAATGTGTAAATCATTTACAATTTAAATATTATTGCAATAAATTTTTTTGTACTATGGTAATACGATATCTCTTAAAATATACACCACACACCCAACACGAAAAAAAAAAAATCACCCTAAAGGCTTAATTTTCTATATAAGGCAAAATGTAATTTCTTATATCTTTTGATTTGGAGGTGAAATATGATGATTGGTTAGTCTTTATATCTTGAATGACATATACATTTATTTTGTCATCAATAATTTCCGGGATTGTTTTGACCTTTTTTTCTGTTTCTGTATTACTCAACAGAACACGATTTAAGGTTATAGACAAGCTACGAGCCAACAAGGACAAAGTAAGATCACACAGTATCTACATTTTATGTTAACAATAAACCAACGGAAATGATAAAACATTCATCAGAAAAGAGTTCATTTAAAGAACTTTGAATTTATATAATTGGTCATTATAGTTGTACGCTTTGTCTCTACAAACTCCTCCTGAGAGACTGCTGTGGACAGAGATTAATGTTATGGCACACAGACTTTAGGCTTGCGATAAGTGTACAATGCTTGCCATGGAAACCCTTTAATGTCACCAGATCCAGAGGGTCTTCAATCCTGCTCCTGGAGGGCCACGCTCCTGCAGAGTTTAACTCCAACCCTATTTCAACACTGCTGAAGTAGAAAATCAAGCTCTTCAGGATCTGCTGGTTGGATATAAACTAGTTTGCAGGGCAGAGGTCCTCTAGAAAGAGGGTTGAAGATAACTTTGCTATAAACACTTCATTTGACATTAGCTGTTTCCATGCACCTGCTATTTTTATGCACATTTTGTGATATCACATGAAAGAATGCTGGATGGAAACGACAAGATACTCATAAATTCTACAAATGCGCATAAAAAAATGTACGCGCTCAAATTGAGGGCAGATACATTTTTATCCTGTTAGAAGACATAACTACGATGGAAACACATAAATACCTCGATTTGCAACAAAAAGCTCACGTGACTTTTCCTCAACAGAGGATGTGATTGCATAACTGGACTACCCAGTGGACTTTAATCATTGCATCTTAAATGCCTGAGCCAAAGTTTGTCATCAGAATGACTTGGTGTAATTTCCCTCCAGAAGCATCACACATGATTGGATTCCCAAACACCAGGCGTCCGAAGTCCGAACGCAAGATAACATGACAGCGTTTATTGCGTTTCGACTGCGTGCTCTGAGACAAACTCGTTTATGATGTAGGGGAAAAAAGCCACAGATTGCGGCGAACTTCCATTTTTATTAGATATTTTGCGCCAATATGCCAGAAAGGGAAAATTTTGTTCTTTGAACAAATGTGATGGATCGCAAATGTTTTATGCAATTAAAGTTTCAATTTGCAACTTTGGATGAAAACATAGCTATTGTAACTATTATTTCTTTGTTTAAAATTGGTTTTGAATCCTAAAATGATTTGTTCATTATCTGGTTTTGACTTTTTTTGACCCCATTGTAGATTCTGAAGTAGCTTGTAAAAGCTACAACATCAAAGTTCCTTTTTGTTCTTCACTAACGGTCCTCTCGTTCTTCCCAGTGATGGTTATACACTGCCTGCTTTCAATGCATTATGTGCACACTACGTGGCTGGACATTAAGTCTCGAAGATCTTATCCATCCACAGGTTTCCCTTGTGCTGATGTTCGCCCCTGCACATCTGTGATGAGGTAAATCTTTGTAGCATTCACAGAGTTCGTGTGGCTTACTGTCTGCGGTTTGTGTGCTGTGCACTAATGTCAGGTACTTCTGCTGATGTGTTTTTCTGTGCTTAGGGTCAGTGTTGTTTGGCTTTGGCGCAAACAGTAAAGGCACTTGGCACCACTATTTCGAAAACATGCCCAAGAGTTTCAGACGTACTGGTAAACACAGTGGAGGGATTGAAACTCAGACCATCTTAGAACTTCAGGAAAGGCAGCTGATCACTCTATACAGAGGGTGGTGAGAGGGACGAGGACTCTGAGCTTCAGTTACACGATTATTTAATGACATTCACCTGTATTGATGATATACACAGTGCTCGAAGTAGGCCCGGTACGCACCTCCAGCGAAAATAGAACGTGAAGAAAATGTTTTTAAAAATGTTTTCAATTATAACGTATTATTGTGGATGTGACATTAGATGAACAATCCATTTATAAATTTTAAAATTAATAATGATTATAATCTGGTTAGTTATAAATTTGACTTGATAGGTATTGTAGAACTGATTGTATGTTCAATCATACCATAACCCCCCCCCCCCCCTCACCACGCGAGTACTGCCAGCACTTTTTTTCCCCCACTTCAAGCACTGTTTATACATATTTTGTTATATATACTCCTCTGTTCAAAAGGGTTCGCTCAGCAAGATTTTGTTTGTTTATTTAAGATTAATATTTATATGGATGCTCTGTAATGATCAAAATTGTCATTAAAGACATACATTGTTATATAATATTTCTATTTCCTTTAAATTCTGGTTCTTTTGACCTTCTATTTTATAAAATAAAAAAATACATATTACCATTTCCTCAAATATTAAGCAGCACAACTGTGTTCAACATTGATAATAATAGGAAATGAGCACGAAAATCAGCATAGGCCTTTTTGTGAAAGATTCATGTGGCATTCAAAGGATTAGTTCACTTTAAAAAAAACTTTTGCTGATAATTTACTCACCCCCATATCATCCAAGATGTCCATGTCTTTCTTTCTTCAGTTGAAAAGAATTTAAGGTTTTTGATGAAAACATTTCTCCATATAATGGACTTCACTGGGGACCAAACGGTTCAAGGTCCAAATGGCAGTTCAGTGCCGCTTCAAAGGGCTTTAAACGATACCAGACGATGAATAAGGGTCTTATCTAGCGAAACGTTCGGTCATTTAAAAAATAAATAAAAAGTTTTATAAGCACAAATGCTCGCCTTGCTCTGTTCTGTGATGCGCGTTCGTGACGTCACGTAATACGCAGTTACGTTGAAAAGGTCACGCTTCTATGAAAATTAAAACATTTCTGTCCTGACGAAAATTTTCTTTTAGGCTTTTTAATATTACAACACCCAGGATACGCACACAAAATGGGCATTTTAAACGATAAACTGACACAAAGACATTTGATATGTGTATATGGTCCTCCTTCCGCACATTTGTACACTGACTCGGTGAAGCGTGACCTTTTCAACGTAATTGCGTATTGCGTGACGTCACAAACGCGCATCACAGAACAGAGCAAGGCGAGCATTTGCTTATAAAACTTAAACTTTTTAATTTTATTTTTGAAATGACCGAGCGTTTCGCTAGATAAGACCCTTATTCATCGTCTGGTGTCGTTTAAAGCCCTTTGAAGCGGCACTGACACTGTCATTTGGACCTTGAACCGTTTGGGACCCATTGAAGTCCATTATATGGAGAAATGTTTTCATCAAAAACCTTCATTTCTTTTCGACTGAAGAAAGAAAGGACATGGACATCTTGGATGACATGGGGGGTGAGTAAATTATCAGCAAAAGTTTTTAAAAAGTGAACTAAACCTTTAAGACACTGAATGCAGACATGAAGAAATCTGCTGTCCAAGTCTTAACTGTGATATTCTCAAGGTCAAGGGATACATGTTTAAATGCACAGCCAGAATCTTCCTTTTTCTCAGTAGCCTTTATCGTGGTGTTTTTGCATGCATATAATCTTCAGTTCTCTGTTAAACTCTGAAGCTGAGCTGTTAGAGACCATCCGTGCCATCTTAGGCTGCGTTTTTCGACACGACTGGTTGAAAAGTACACTTCCTTATTTGAAATTGCAAAATTTCAGTAGGCTACACAAAACATTTCAAAAGAAAAAAAGATACAAACACAGTGTCAATGACAAACCATTCAGGTTTTTCCACATTATTTGAGTTTTCTGGACGAGCATCAAAGCAGTGTCACGCATACTATAATTTAGACAAACATGGTGGGAGTGTCTGATCATAGTAAAAAAAAAAAACTGTCAAAGCTACCGGAGACTTTTGTTTGCATGTGATGGAATGAGGTGAGCTCCTGAATAGATCTTTGGTGTTGCAATACAGGAATGCAGCGGTTGCGGTTGGTTTAAGTTCTGCCACTTATAAATTAACTATTAATATCCACCTGAAAATGCAATTCAAACAGGTGTCATCAAAGTTCAGGTGCTAGTCAATCTAGGTCTATTATTGCTAATCACTATCATTGCCTTGCTCATGCCGTGGGGCTTCTGCCCCGTCTAGCCCTTATGTTAATTTGGCCCCTGAGGTCTGTCTATTCATTTGCGCATAGCTCTCATTGTCTCTTCTTCACCATGTAGTTCTCTCCCACTCAGCTGCTTTAACTGTAACTGGCTTTAGTTTTGTAAACCTAAAAGTTTTAAGCAAAACAACTTCTACACTACAGTTCTATCAGAACTTCATTTGATGGTGTTATGACACTTGAGGTTTAGTCTTAAAGGGATAGTTCACTTTAAAATTAAGTCATCATATACTCACCCTCAAGTTGTTTCAAACCTGTATGAATTTCTTTCTTCTGCTGAACACAAAGAAAGATGTCAGTAACCAAACAGTTACCAGGTCCCATTGACTTCCATAGTAGACACACACACACACACACACACACACAACACACACACACACACACACACACACACACACACACACACACACACACACACACACACACACACACACACACACACACACACACACACACACACACACACACACACACACACACACACACACACACACACACACACACACACACACACACACACACACACACACACACACCACACACACACACACACACACACACACACACACACACACACACACACACACACACACACACACACACACACACACACACACACACACACACAATTTCAAAATATTTTAGAGGCAAATAAGGTGGATATTCAAAAGTTGTGTCCCAAATGATACACCATATTTACATACATCACCTATATTTACTACAGTAGTGGCCAAATATTTGTTATATTTGAATAACCCCTTCAAGTTCGATTCATATTCGTTGGTTCTCTCTTGTTTTTTGCATATCTTCATAATTTATTATGTTAGTTTGTCATTCAACACCAGTCTGATAGCCTCTCTGCAATGTAAGGAAAGTTGTGACTGTTGAGTACATAAAGGTGTCCAATATTTCACACTTTGTTTTTTCAGTTACAGTAAAGGTGCAGTAAGGTGTTTCTGAGAAACGCTGTTGAAAGTGGACCAGACCGAGCATCAAAACGCACTTGTAGCCAATCGGCAGTAAGAGGTGTATACACTCATGAGGGGGGAGGTGTCTGGGGGGGCTTATGCACTCATGAGGGAGGAGATGCGTGGGGGGGCATATACATTCATGAAATGGGAGGGGCCTGGGGGGCATATACACTCATGATGGAGGAGGTGCCTTGAGGGGAACGTATACCCTCAATACGAGGGAGGTGCCTGGGGGGGACGTACACACTCATGATAGGGGAGGGGTGCCCTGGGAGGGGTATACACACTCATGACAAGGGAGGTGCCTTGGGGGGTGCGTACACACTCATGAGGGGGGAGGTGTCTGGGGGGCGTATACACTCATGATAGGGAGGGGTGCCTGAGCGTATACACTAGGGCATTTGACTCTGAAACTTGTTATTCGAATATAAAAAAAAGAATGATATTCTAACGAATATTAGGCAGGCTTTAATATTCGAACCTGTTATAGGCATTTTTTTTGTAAATATGTTTGCTTGTATACGTTGTTTTCCATTCAGATTCCGAGGCTTTTTCACGCCTGGTGAAGTTGTGAATCGCGAGCTCATTAGCAAGGCAATTATTGGTCATCTGGGCTCCTGTAGGTGACGTTTAGCGTCCTGGTTAGCGCCTATTTTGTATATCAAAAACAATGGCCAACGCCGACAAAACCCACGCCTGACGAGGAGAACGAAATCTACACTCCTGACATTTTGAAAAGCAACGTGTGGAGCTACTTTGGATTCCCAAAGAAACGGAAAAATCACGAGTAAGGAAAAAGTCTTTTTTCTTCTGAAAACATCATTGCCTGCCTATTGACATTGACTGATACACTAGTGAGCCCGGCTTCTTTAATCATTCTGACATTGATGAGCTAGACCGCTGAACTTTTAGTCATCATAACAGGTGCCTGGGAGCGTATACACTCATGAGGGGGGAGGTGCCTGTGGGGCACCAGAATGTTGAAAAAGGGCACATATATCAGCCACGAGGCCGAGGGAGGTGCTTGCGAGCCCCCCTCTAAATCTAAAATGACTAATGGGACAGCTTACGGTCTTGTGTGGACTTAACGGGCACACAGTGACCCTTGTAAGTCTACAAGACCACAAGTGCACAGGAAGTGTGCAATTTGGGACAAGGCCGATGTCACTGTCAAGGGCCAGCCAAGCTTAGTTTTCAGCATCATTACACCAGTCTTGAGTGTCAAATGATCCTTCAGAAATCATTTTAATATGCTGTTTAATACAACCTGTGTACGGAACCTGCTGAAAACCCATTTGTTTTCCTTAGCTTTTAATACTTGTTAATGTCACTGCTCTGAATGTTTTAAATGTCTGATTTTGTCTATTTGACTTCATTGGTTTCTGTTTTAAAATCTATACATGTCGTTTCTTAGCTGTTTTCAGCTTGATTTTTAACTTATGCTTGTACAGCACTTTGGTCAGCCTTGTGACTGTTTTTAAATATGCTTTATAAATAAATTAACTCCATTAAACTAACCCTAAACTTGTCCCTCAAATCAGATTGATTCACTGGAATGTTTTTCCAGACCGGGATCAACAAAGATGTTTATCCAGGAACATACAGGCCTATGAGTAGCGTTTATTTTAAATAGAGATTAAGAAAATATGTGAACAGTGGAAATAAAGTGCCTAGTGGGCATTTAGTGTAAATTGAGTAAGGTAAGGTAATGTCCCAATAATGCAGCATCCATTTATGACTTTAATAAATATAATCATAATATGTTATTATTGCATACTCAACGCTACTTGCAGTTAGTGCAAACATGTATTGCTATTTGCACTTATTTAGAGAGGGATTCAATTTAAATTAAGATTATATTTGCACATGCAAATTATTTTTAAACTGTTTTTTTTTTTTTTTTTTACAGAAACTCTGTTGATATCATCAGCAAACTTAAACTGAACCAGCATGTGAAAAATGCAAACAGTTTTACCTGATCACGGACATGCAGGGCAAATACTAGTGTAATGAAGCCAGTAGAGGGATATTTGCCATTTTTTCTGCAGCCATTTCTCGTAGGCATATTTTATAAAAGCAGGGTGGAGGATCATCACCTGGACAGAATCCAAAACATTTATGAGGTTCATACCTGCTTATTATAGGGCTTAAAATGAGTATCATTTACATTGATTTAGTGACATATGGGCACTTACCTTGTTCTTGTTTGCTTTGGATTGAAGATTTGACTCGTGTGTAGGTGCTGAGAAACAAAAAGATATAGATAATCATTTATTTGCTTCATGATTTTGTAATTGTTTTATTAAACAGTACTCACCGTGTGATGTGTCTAGTTGTGACTGTGCTTATGAGCCACTGCATGTCACGAATCTTAAAGGGAAAAAGCACCAGATGGGTGTTTGTCATCCAAGTCCACAGCGCTCTCGGGATACAGAACCCCGGTGAGTGGTCGTAGACCCCACGTCCCTTCTCGTAACCTTTTGTCGGGCCTTTATTTATCCTGAGAGAAAAACAGGCCATGTTTTGAGAGCTACCAAAAGAAGATTATTGCTGAAGATATACCACGAACAGGGGTGAGAACCACTGCTGCATATATAGAACATTTATCAGATTTATTCTGTGTAATCTGTTCTTCTAATACCGTATGACTAAGTCATGGCTGTCTATCAGTTGACCATAGTTGGATCTCAGGAGGTTCCCAGAGTTTCCCACCACAGCACAGGTTCTGCAGCGATCTGGACCGGCGTCTGAGTAATGATCTTCATCGGGGGAAGAGAGAAAACAGCTGGTCCACCACCTCTGTGTAGTTGAGTCTGAGCTTTGACGGTTGTAGAGGGGTGCCCAATCCTGCTCTTGGCGATCGACTGTCCTGCACAGTTCATCTCCAACCCTAATCAAACACACCTGCCTTTAATTTTCAAGTGATCCTGACGTGCTCTGAAGACCTTAATTGGTTGCTTCAGGTGTGTTTTATTAGGGTTGAAGATGAACTGTGCAGGACAGTCGATCGCCAGGAGCAGGATTGGAGCAATATTCAAAATTAGCATCAAGACAACCATCTTGTTTAATCAAGAATATCAGAAAAGTAATTTTAAAACACATAAGGGGTTTTCCTCAACTGCTGCCTGACTGTTGTTTCTAGATCTTGTTTCTACGTCTTCTGCGTATATAGTACACTCAAAAAAAGTATATTTTGGCTTTAATTAACTTTTTTTATGTCAACAGGTTCCACATAACTGGTTATGTTTAACAAACATAATTTGTTGATGTACCTTCCACATCATGGAATTGAGTCATTTTAAGCTACACATTTAAAGGAACACTCCGACTTTTTGGGACTTTAGCCTATTCACCTTATCCCCCAGAGTTAGATAAGTCCATACATACCTTTTTCATCTCTGTGCGTGCTATAAGTCTGTTTGACGCACCCCACCGCTCGCCTATCTTAGCACAAAGACTGGATGTAAATGGTTGCAGCTAGCATACTAATCCAAATAAGTGACAAAATAACGCAAACATTTTCCTATTTACATGTTGTAATTTGGTATAGTCACAGAGTGTACAAAAAACAAAGTCACATGAGACACAGACATATTTTAACCGTATAAATACTGGGAACTATATTCTCTGAAGGCGAAGCACTGCTACTTGGGCGGAGTGGATAACCGCAGCACCTGAGACGCGCCGTGGTGAGGAGCAGAGAGTTCGTTCAGAGCGCGTTAACATTTGTTTTAACTCATAAATAGTCAAGAAATTGATTACTTTCACAAAGATGCAAATATAGCCTAAATGTTTGTTTGCACATAGCCCACACACACACACTAGGTTTTGTATTTATTTCACTTGATGTACAGAATCATGGAACACCACCTTTAATATTTTAGTTAAAGTCTTACCCTCCACCATTTGTTCGTGTCTCCAGGTAACACGCTGTTTTTTCTGTTGAGGAGAGCTGGTATGGTGGGATTGTACCGATAAATGAACCAGTCATCGTCCAGAAATCCATGACGCAAGTTTTACAGGAACATGAAGGTTCGAATATTAAATCATCAAATGAGTCTGTGGTATCGTCCATCGGGGCGTTTTGAGTGTAGAGAAGAAAGATGGCCATGAAGCTTAAAGGCAAGGTTATGTATAATCGAGGCGTTCTGTTGAAGACGTTCATCTTTTGCCTGCGTAGTGTTTGTGGACAAATGGAATTGTGTTACTAAAAAGACAGAAAAAATAATGCATGATTTCCATAAAAGTGCATAGCTTTAAATGACTGTTTAACAGTTCGTTGTGTAAAGTTCAAACCGCCGCACTGTAAAAAAATGTAGGCCTACTCATCACAATCATAGTAACTTGTCCTCACGGTCATTCTGTCCTTTCTGCATGAATTGTTACTTTAAACTCGACTTTCGATTAGTAATTCAAATCATATAGTGCTATAAAAGGGCAGTGCAACTTCGACACCACTTGGTTGTATTACTTTTTATTTTATTTTTTAAAAACATATCATTAATTAAATAAATACATCCTTTTGGGAAAATATTTGAACTGAGTATTGTTTTTACTTTATTATTTTATAGCCTAATTAGTGCATCAGCTGGTTAATTAATTACATTGTTTCACATTAGGCTATCACTTATTTCATTTAGCCTATGTTAAATATTGAAAACATAAAACAATATTGAAATAAAAAACTAAATTAAAACAATTTAAATTGTGTTTCACCAATAGAAGTGTCCACTCGGGCCACTATCACACCATTTTTTAAACGTTACATTTCAAAGTACACACACTGTGTAGGCTACATAAGACAATTACATTTCCGCTGTATATAAAAGGTAAAACTTACCTAATTGATATAGGGTCAGGCAGGTTTCTCGTATTTATTTTAAGTATTTATTAAGGTTTGTATAGATATATAGAAATATATGCAATACTCAGCGATATGTTTTAATTCTTGTCATCTGAATCATTAGAGCATCGGTGCTGAAAGCTTCATGTCTCCCCAAACCAAATGTTTGTCCCTCAACTTGTGGAACTGGTTTTACCTGCTCATACCCCGGAGTATGCTGTCCAAATAACTTTACCCAAGAGATCTTCTGGTTTTTGGTATAAAGAAATAAAAAAAAATGCAGCCAAATGGATGGTAGCTTATACTATAGAGAAACTGTTCTGAGGAGAATTGCCTGGGCTTTAAAAATTGCTTTGAGATAAAATTTGTACTTTTTTTTTAAACCTTTGAAACAATTATGCATAATGTAGCTCACACAATAGGGGAAAATGAGGGGTAAATGACATGTCAAAATTCTTCAGCAGGTCAAGCGATGCGCGTTGATGACATGCGCAAAGATAATAAAGATTTAACAAATATGCATTTGCATATACGCATTTGTGTGTGTATGAAACTGTAGCTATAAATGACATTACACATAACAAATTAAATTGAAGTGCTTTATTTATAGTAAACTGGGCTATTTAGGGTAGCCTACTGTAAAATAAACAGTTAAAACAGGGTAAAAGCTAGCAAGGGCATTAATGTTTAATCGATTTAATATGATTTTAAAATATAAATTAATTGTAGTATTTGAGGCTTATTAATAATATTAAATTAATAAATAATTTGTGAGTTAATATAACAATGATGATGATGGGGATCAAAATAACCCTCATTGTCGATGTCATTCATTTTCGTGTGGACTGAAGTGATTGATCTAGCCAGTTGTTTGCGTGACAAGATTAAACCAGTCGTTGCTCTGCCAGTTCACAATTCCACACACACTTACACAATCAGATAGGTCCACAGAGAAGCATTCAACGCTGGATTCAAAACTGGGCAGTTTTATTTAAAGGCAAGAAAGTGAGTAGTCTACATGTTTTATTTTTATTACATTTTTCTATTAATATCCTAGGCTATCGTAGGCTAATTAAATATTTTTTAATTCATCTTAAATGTCTGTTGCATAAGATGTTCGTGGTTGTAATTAGATGCATAAAACCTTCAGCCTCGACTGAAAATGTTTAATTTTATTTTTATGATTTACCTTTGTTGCCTAATAGACTACGTATCATTCATATTGTTATGTAGGCTATAATACATTCGAGCACTGTTATATAGGGCAAAAAAGAAGAAGAAGAAGACATTAGACCATATCCAAAAACAAATTAAAATTGAGGAACAAATAATGCTTGGTTATTTCGGGTTATTTGAGTAAAGTATAAAAATATCTGAAAAATCTACTTGAGTACAGTAGGAAGTATTTGTACTTCATTACTTTCCATCTCTGGGCTGGGTCAGTAGACGGCACAACACTGTTCACACAGGAGGAGTTTTTGGTGCTAAACGCAAGGCGCAGTAGCCTGGCTCCGCCCTCCTACGTACTTCCGCTCAATTAAAAATTTTCTTCAGTACTACACCTGGGCTTGGTATATTCTTGGGTTTTCTCCGATCAATTTTTTACCGGTTCAATCAGCGAACAGAGGGAGTGGTTGAGAACGATGACATTGAGGTTGTGCGCTAGTTTGAGTCAAGGGGGTAATCCATCAGCCGGAATCTGAAGCTTCCCCCGGGGGCCGCCATTGTAGCAGATCATCACCTGCTGTTAGCATTCCATTGACTCCCATTCATGTTGGCGTCACTTTGACAGCGAATAACTTTACATGTGAGGCGTTTAAAGACTCCAATTGTCCATTATTTATTTCTAAAGAAACACAACAATGTATAAAAGGCTCCATTACCTTGTATCTTACGTTATGGCCCCGTAGAAGCCGATTCTGTAAAAATAGGCTAACGATTGCGTCATAACCACTCGACTCTCTGTCCGCACAGTCGAGAAATTACCGTAGACAGGCGTAGAAGCTGGCAAGCAATCGGGGGGATGTGGATTCTCATAAATATTTTCATTATTTAGCCTATCTCTTTTCATTGTCCTTAATGCTCCGTTTCTCGCAGCTCTCATGTTAAGGTGCTGAAAGTTGCCAGAGGAATCCCCTGAACCTTAATCAACATCCGAGGATAGAACTCCCTCAGCATTCAAAATGGCGTCTTGTAAATGCATGAAGGTGGTCTTCGTGGTTCTGTTGGGTGCCATCATCAGTACAGTGACCATACATAAAGTTCCTTATAATCAGTTTAAACATTTGATGAACAATAGCATGGTGGAGCAGTTGTTTCATGAAGAACCATGTGCCTGTATGGAGCGGTGTTTGGCTGCAAGTGACGACGAGTGGTTTACCAAACGCTTCAGACAAGATGTCCCACCACTGCTCTCTCTCTATAACAGCGGGCTTCCTGACAACATCTATGCCTGGTGGCAGGTAGGTCTATTCAGTTCCATCCTTAGTGTTAAAAATGTCCAAAACCACTAGCACAATGTTATAGGGGAGAGTGGGGTAAGATGAGCCATAGTTTACTTGTGTGTTCCTCAAAATAAGGGAAACTGAGGCAGATGTACAACGATCTATAGTAATTGGCTAGTTGCACATGGCCGCCATGTTGGATTTCCGAACAGCGAGTGTGTGGATAGACACTTCCGGTTTCGCATTACGCCCGGTGCAGGGACCCGGAGAAAGCTGAAATTTATCTCTTATAGTTGTTTATAGAATCAATTATATCATTTAAAGGATAATTCCGGTATTTAACACCTTGAGTCTATATTGTAGTTTGTTTTGGATGAACAAGAGTGGTGGACAACATTTTTTTGACAATGGTTCCTCTCTCGAGTTTTTGACTATAATAGAATTGGCCATGGACCCATTTAACATTGGAGTCAATGTGCATGTCCGAAAATGTCATTAAAACAACCTTTAACATTAGTTTTCAAAACTGTTAAACTCACCGAGTGATTAGTGATGTTAGTTGATGTTCCAGAAACAAAAAGTGTTGCGAAATACAGTTTCTGTCGTGTTTTATTCGTCATTTTGTAAAATCCCATTGTTGAAAAAATAGTTCCACTATAGCAAAATAAACGGATTGGAATCATATATTGCGATGATATATTGTTTATAATCATCAACGAACACCACTAACCACTCGGTGAGTTTAACAGTTTTGTAAAAGAACATTATTGGCTGTTTTAATGACATTTTCGGACATGCACATTGACTCCAATGTTATATGGGTCCATGGCCAATTCTATTATAGTCAAAAACTCGAGAGAGGAAACATTGTCAAAAAAATGTTGTCCACCGCTCTTGTTCATCCAAAACAAACTACAATATAGACTCAAGGTGTTAAATACCGGAATTATCCTTTAAAATACTACTAAGATCCATATTACTATCACACGAGCCAATGGCAATTAAATGCACGGATGCATAGTCAGATTAATGAATGAATTACAACTGTTCACAAACAGAAGATATTGGACTCATGCTGTTGGACTCATGCTATATTTTACACGTAGTAAAATTCTGTATGAGCTGCTTCTAAACACCAGACAGATTGATTTATGAAACAGTGTGCTCTTAACTCATCTACCCTTGCACAAAATAAATGCAGTAATAGAAAGCATAGAAACTCACAGGTGAAATACACTGAAAATTATATGCATTTAAAAATTTGGTCGGGTTGAAGTCATCCCTCCGGATCTTCTCCATCCACTCAGCCCGTACCGCAGCGTCATGGGGGAATGCATGAAAGCTGACTTCTTTGTTGTAACGTGACGAAACGGTACATAACGGCACACAAGGTCACCCTCTGAAAGGCAAGTCGCCTCTCTTGAATCCAAAAAACACTCATTGTGAAAAATTATCTCTCTGGTAATGGAACTCGGTCGCTGTTGTCTCTTGCTCTCGCTGTCTCCCGCTCTCGCTGTCAGATCACCGGAAGTTTTCACCGGAAGTACTGGCCTGCCGCCCGCACACTCAAGTTCGAACGTCAACGGTCGCCATATTGTGCATGGAGTGAATTGCAGGATGTTCCTATCAGTTTAAATTACCAGAATGCATCTACGACAAAGGATTAAACAAATATGGCTTCTTATACAAAAAAAGTGTTCCAGGCTGTGACCCAGTTTCTGTCCCTATCAAATAAACCTTATAAAACGTTATTTCCATTCCTTGATTCTTTGTTTTATTCACGATAAAACCAGGGATTGTCTTAATAGGGAGATGAGAGGGTCTGCATCTCTTACCATTGGAGAAAGCGTAACGGCTAACTTAGATCACATGAGCCACTTTAAGCCTGGAGCGTTTTTGTGCATCGGCTTACTAAGTTTTCTCAACTTCCACACGTAATAACCTAGAATACTGTCTAACACTTGATGGCTGCTCTGTTAAGTCTTTGTCGTCGGTTAGGAACCTGGGTGTGCTCTTTGATACCAATCTTTCATTTGAAAGTCACGTGTCTAGTATCTGTAAAACCGCATTTTTCCATCTTAAAAATATATCTAAATTACGCCATATGCAAATTGACAAATGCGGAACAATTAGTTTATGCGTTCATGACCTCAAGGCTAGATTATTGTAATGCTCTACTGGATGGTTGCCCTGCACACTTAACATACAAACTACAGCTAGTTCAAAACGCAGCAGCTTGAGTTATTACCAGGAAGTATGACCATATTAGCCCGGTTCTGTCAACACTGCATTGGCTCCCTATTAAACATAGTATACATTTTTAAATATTGCTGATTACTTACAAAGCACTAAATGGTTTAGCTCCGCAGTACTTGAGCGAGCTCTTAACGCATTCTAGTCCTTCACGTCTATTGCGATCTCAAAATTCCGGCCAGTTAATAATACCTAGAATATCAAAATCGACTGCTGGCGGTAGATCCTTTTCCTACTTAGCACCAAGAAAATATCTTTATTCAAGAACCGCTATAAAGCCAAAACAATCTCTGTTACCTTAAATTATCCGTTTATCACTGTAAAGTTGCTTTGAAACAAACATTGTTAAAAGCGCTATATAAATGAAGATGACTTGACTTGGTAAAATCTACATATCGTTCCCAACAAAAGTATTGTTTAGCGTAAAATTATAAATTATAAGGTGTTTCCTCACAAAAGCGGTTTATTCAGTGTGATGAAGCATCCTCTCCATTGTCACCCATTCATAGACCGAATCTCTGCTCTCCTTTCCTGCATACCAGCGTTATCATTAGCCGTTATGTTTTTTTTGGCTAAAGGTTGGCTTGTCATCTAGTGGCTTTGATCAAAGTATGACCGCTTCACCCAACGGTTCTATGTATTACTACACAACACCCCTAGCAACCACTCTTAGCAACGTAAACGTTCTCGTTTATATTGTACTTTGAAGCTTATAGAGTAGAGTATTGTGAGATATCGAGTTAGCGAGCGTACCTGCATTTTACATAAAGCATTTTACTTCAGGTCAGTCCTATATTCGTAATAAAACCCGTTTAAATGTCCGCTGCGATATCTTGTCATTTTACCGGGTTTTCCGTGCCCTGACTACAGTCATTGGCCCTGACACGCTATAGGCCCTGTCCCAAAATGGCACACTTCATATGCACTTCACGTCTTCCTCTGAGTCCGCACCTTATACGACCGCAAAGGGGGTGCCCTTCTGAGACCTAAA
>JARPMJ010008239.1:0-36142 GCA_033366665.1 Phoxinus dragarum
AATAATAATAATTATCATCATTATTACTAGGCTATATTTCGAAGACGCTTTTATCCAAAAAAGGAACAAAGCAATTCGTCAAATGACATTCATAATACGGGTTAGACAATAATAATACAGGACTAAGATTATCACAAATAAACACAAGATTTTGACGCATATCCAAGGGTTTGTGGAGCGGAGTGTGGAACGCGCACTGGATGGCACGGAGGCGCGCGCGCGAACACTTTTTCCTATCAATAGTGAAACAATTTAAAATACTCCATCATTTCTGGTCATACTGAAAATAATAATACATTATTTGTAACTACAAGAAAACGTTGTGCTTTTGTAAAATAAAATAAAACAATCAGTTTCATGATCTCCGTGAACTGGAGCGCGAGAACTGAAACAAAATATAGCCTATCTAAAGCTTGAAATGTCCACTTTAAAACGAACAAATTCGAATCTAAAGCTAATACATTTTGTTCTGATTAAGTAATCCGTATGAAAGGTGCATTTCTCTCTAAAAGCGCATTAACAGCGAAGATGGAGATCTTAGCCGACTTAGAAAACAATAGTTTAATATTGGCTCTTCTCATTCATCACTGCGGGAAAATATCAATTCCAGATTCTAATTTGACCTTAGAAAACCAGTAAAATCGACATGTTTTCCATATTAATTTGTGTATATTTTACATGTCTAATAAAGGGGCAAAAAGTAATTAAACAAAAATCTGAAAATTCGTCGATATTTACTTTTTTGCGCAGCAGTTGGTGTTGCCAGTTCAAATTAAACTTTTGGTGTTCAACTTTGCGTTTTAAAAAGACAACCGTTAATTTTTCGTTTTTCAATTACTTTAAAAAGGAAAAACGAATAGACACAAAAGTAGCCTACATGGATCTTTTGGAATAAGAGACAGAGTTCTTTATTAAATTAATAAAATAAACAATAATTAGCCTATAGGAATACTGGATTCTAAACCTCAAAGAAATGTCACAATCAAAACCTCAGAGCAGAAATGAGGGGAAACACCCAGAAACTCCTTATATATCGTTCGGAGTAGCCTATAAGGGCCCTGACATTAATGCTTGGATAACACGTAGCCTACGTCTCCTTCCATTAATAATAATAATGTCTAATGCGGTGGCTGTGATATTATATAAACCAACGTCCGTTGCCGTGATTTTTTGAATGACTTATCGCGCGAGAAAAAAGGACGTTTTAGTTGCATAACATCGGTTAATAGAAACGCCGTCATTTCGCAATAGTTTTTTATCGATATTTAGATAATAGCGCAAAACATTTGACATTCTTCTTCTTTTAAATAATAATAATAATACAAATAATAATAATGACAAAGACATTCTTCTTCTAAATAACAATAAGCGTCATTAATAATCAAAATCATAATAGGCTACTAATAAGAAAAATATTACAAATTGTCATGCAATTATTCACATCATCATCACTATTGTACACCCTATTACATGTGACGTCATACGAAATTCAACGCTAATAGTTTCAAAACACGTGCTGTAAAATAATGCATTGTTTGTGATAGGTAATTTGCTCAACCAACCAGCGATTTAAACTGGGTTTCCACCGGAGAAGTTTCTCCTCTTTGCCGTCTTCCGTGTGTCCATGGCGTAAAATGAGGGCGTGGGGGAGGCGGAGACGTGAATATATAGGGGCGTGTTAATCTAATGACGATCGTTTTCAGCCGCGGCATTTATCAAGAGGCAGGTTTGCGTACACCTGAATTTCAAAGGTACGCACAGCTTCATAAATCAGGCGGTGAGAGGAGTGTAAGCATAATCTTACGCCAACATATACGCCCGTTTCAACGCAAGATTGATAAATGAGGGCCACTGTGACTATACAAATCACAACATGTAAATAGGAAAATGTTGGCGTTATTGTGTCACTTATTAGGAGCAGTATGCTAGGTGGAGTATGCTAGCTGGAGCCATTTACCTCTAGTCTTTGTGCTAAGCTAGGCTAGCGGTGGGTGCGTCAGACAGAGTTACGGCACGCACGAGATGAGAAGGGTATGAATGGATTTATAACTCTGGGGGATACGGTGAATAAGCTAAAGTCCCAAAAAGTCGGCGTGTTCCTTTAAGGCATGAAGAAGAAAACTGAACAGGAAAAAACTTTTAAATATGGCATTTTGGTGATCAAAGATGAGTTTTAAGGGGTACAATTATTGACTAGGGGACTTGAGATTTACATTATTTCTAGGTTACTAATAAAAAAATCAAACTTGTGACATGTTAACTTTTATTTTTTCAATTAAATTAGAAAAATAATAATCTTCAATATAAGCATTAATGGCATGGGATCAATCTGCATACTTCCCCCCCATCTTTTCTGTGCTCATGAGATAAAAATGTGTGCGACTAGACGTAAGCATGATGAAAAAAAATGATTTAACAAACAAGCACACAAAGTTATGGATGTCTACGGCTAAATTAGGGGCGGTGCAATTCTGTGGATATGCTCTAAGCTTTCTCAAGCCACAAATGTTCTGCAGGACGACAAGAAAACCTCATGATGTCAAAGTGAATGACAGCCTTTAACCTTGACACAGAGGGACAGTCAAAGCCCTAAAATACTTAAGAGCTGTGCTATAAGACACTATAGACGAGGTGTATATATAGCTGGATTAAAACAGCTGTCTCTCCCAGACGAGTCTTGATTCAACATGTTTAGGTCATTATTTATCGGATACAATCTATACAGAAAGCGATGGCTGTTTATTACAGTTCCCATAGAAACTAATTTAGCCTGATGACTGATCTCTGGGGAGTGGCGTTAAACCATTTCAGTAGACACAGGCCATTGTGAGGATTGTCCATTCATAAATGCTTTTAAAGTCATGGGATAGTTGTGGTACTGGGAGTGCTGTGTGTGCAGGAACATCACTGACCTGTTCATGGAAATCAGAGTTGAAAGAACCACACCAGAGTCCAAAGATGTTTGAATTTTTTAGACCAAATGACTGACTAAAGAATCCCTCTTTAACCAATTTTATTTTGTATTTTAAAAGTCTAAGTTTCTGATTTAAAGGAACAGTCCACCCCTTAATACAAATTCGGCCATCGTTTACTCACCCTTGTGCTGCGTAAAACCCATCTCATTTTCTTATGGTGGCTGTCAGGCTCCATAAAGATTTGACGATATTCCAAATCTTCTGAAGCCATATGATAGCTTTGTGTTGAGGAGAGGATGGAAATGTACACGTGTTAAGACGTGTTGCACCAGTTTTGACATCACGATGGTCACGGATCACTGACGTCAAACCTGGCGTGCCATCTGAATGTAGGCCGGCATGTAAGCGTATGAGATTTTCAGGAAATAACCATTTCGATTTAAGCCTATGTCTCACAAAAGGACTAGGAATGTAGCATAAAAAAAGATATGGATTATTTAGGTAAACTAAATCTCACTTTGAACAACTTTTGTGTGGTCTACTCAAGAAGCCAAAGTTTGGCTGGTTAGCATGTTAGCAGTTAGCCCCTGCTAGTTCATGCACATCTAAGAAAAAAAAGGTTCAGTGGGGTTTAAAATTATATATATATATATATATAAATATATATATAATCTTGTCAATGGATTAAGAGCTTGTTCACTTGTTTTAGTTAAATCGTGGCCATGACTTATTCATTTGTTCTGTAATTTTAGTAAATCGTGCCCACGTTGAATTAATTTGTTCCCCTCATTTTGATAAAAACACAATCAAAACAAGAGAACTAATTATTACTACGTAGCCACAATTTAGTGAAACGAGGCAACAAATGATTAAATAGTGCGCCTGATTTAATTCAAATGAGGGAACGGATTAATGAAACGTGCTGACATATTAGTAAGTCGTGGGAACAAATTCGTAATTCTTAAACCACATTTTCCCCCCGAATGCCATCGGTGCTCTGTACCAATCAGCATATTAGAAGTGCTTCTCATGTGACACTGAAGACGGGAAATTTACAATATTGAATAGTTCTTTGAAATATTAGCATTACGTTCTCTTTTCATGAAGCACTTTGAACTTTTATGATCTTAAGCACAAGGCTTGTAATGTCAAATTAAATTGTAAAACGGTCAACCCTGTTACCTTTCCAAACAGACTCCCAAAATATTTTCAAATTTATTTATTTAGTTTGAGATGCACATATTTAAAATTGGACCAAAAATGACTTAAAAAATCTCTAAAACAAACAAGCCAAGGCATTCGTATTGACCCTATGGACTTCTATGGGTCTGCGACACCAAATACATCTCACACTGTGTTTGGGTTTCTAGGAAATGTAGTGATTCGAAAAACAAAACATGCAAGAGGCCAAACTTTTGTTCGGTTCTTTGAAAAGCAAAAACCATAAAATAGCCACTGTAGCTGGAGGCCTGAGCAGAACTGAGCGATTTTGCATTCCAACACTCTTAATCACCGCCGTCAGTTTATCATCCGTTATTAAGACGAAGAGACGGACCTCCCTCTCTCTAATGGGAGGTCAGATTGAGCGCTGGCCAGAGGACAGGGAGCAGGTGAGGCTATGAAGAGGGTCGCAGTGGTGTAAACACTACAGTAAACCATGAGAGCGGCTTCACAGCTGTGCAAGCGCTAACATCTGCGGTTGGAGCCATGAGTGCGAATAGCCTGCTAATGATTTAACCGTTACCCTCAGAATGTTTGAAGAGATGTGTGTACAGGAGAACCGCTGGGCCTGTAATGCAGACTTCCGTCCAGCATTAGCTGGAATCTAACAAAAGTTGTCGGATCACTGTGTCAACAAAACATCCATTTACTTACTTTTATGTCTTTCCTTAAAAATGGTGAGAAAATTCTATATAACAAGGAAAAGAGCGTGTTATACAATTTCCAGTTAATTAGCCCTCATTTTCATTTACTTTACGACCGAAATTTTCTGCTTAAAGTGTAATTTGTTAGTGGGAGGTTATTTTACTGCCTATTTATGTCTCCATAAATTTTCAGTGAGCTCAGTGGTCACATTGTTCTTGGTTTAGTTAAAACAAAAATCATTGTAAAATAAAATACCTAATCAAATATTATCGCTGTGTGAAATGACAGTGTGTTTCTGAACGTCATGTCATGATGACAAAAAAATCACAAAATAAAAATTAAATATCACACACACAAAGAGACACTTCCAACTTTTAGAAATGAAGGTTCCAAAAGGTTAAAGAATGGTTCCACAAATAACTTTTCAGAGATCACTTCTTAAAATAATCTCTTTTTGTTCATGAGGAGAACATTTTCATATTCTAAAGCACCTTCTTTTCCCCACCATGAAGAACCTTTCGTTCAGTGGAATGTTTCCATGGATGTTAAACATTCTTCATGGAACCATATACATGTCAATAAAGAACCTTTATTTTTAAGAGTGAAGTAAAAACTAAAAAGGTATTTTTTATTAGATTACAATAAAAAAATAAAGTCATATTGTATGAGATATAAATAATCATGAGATATAAAGTCGCAACAATGAGAAATAAAGCCAACAATTATGAAAAATAAAATCCCATTTTGAGATATAAATTTACAATTGTCTTTTACTTTTTTTTACTCTTAGGCAGAAACTGGTTTGAGTTTGAACCTAATGGAACTGTGTTAAACCTAATTATATTGAAGAATTAAAACATTAATACATTTTATGTTTTATTCATGAAAAGTGAAATGTATATATATTTCATATGAATTTAAACTTTAATATTATCAAATATTATAAACTTTTAATTTAATATTCAACAATAATATTGATCTGCCTGCATTGACACCATATGAGAGCTGAACTGAGCTGGACGATGACATCACGGTTTTCTCCAGAACGGCTATATATATAAATGAACTAAATTAATAACTTTTTTACAACAAAAATGAAACATCACTGAACTTAAGCTGGACTGATGCTATTTTCTTTTGGAAACAAACTGTTGCATTATTTTCCTGTTATCTCTGTAAAGCTGCTTTGAAACAATCTGTAGACCTATTGTAAAAAGCACTATATAAATAAATGTGACTTGACTTGACATATATAATCTGCATATAACATAAACATATCCAAAACCAATAAGTGGGACATGATATACCACTTGGTGCTTTATCATACAAAACCATGAGAACTTTCTAGGGAAATCCTGATTATATCTAAAGATGTTCTTCAGCTATTTATCTTCAACAGACGTGAGGCGTCTTCAGAGATAAAGTCAGATTGATAGTGATATTGTGTTGCACAAAGGGTCAAATGGTCTGTGTTAGTCCTATTGTGAACAGCGTGAAGCAGATGTTTTTGCTATCACTGTGGAATCGCTTCATCACATGAGAATATGATGACAGATTTATAATTACCTTAACGCAAGCCGTTTTATTAAGGCATTTCTTCAGACCGAATGAATCTTTTAAACCATTTTTGGACACCAATGTAGCGAGGATAAAGAATAATTCAATTCGAACATCTGTTCTGCTTTCTGCTTTTTTTGTACCGTATTCCCGCTCCTGTTAATTGACAAATATCCTGAGATTTATACTTTGTTTCTCAATTCACAGTAATATTTACATACACAGAAAAGCTCCTCTTGGCATTTTCAAAGTAAGCACAAGTTCCTGCTGCCAAGCAGCCAAAAGAGAGTCCAATTATATCACACTGGCCTAGAAAACCACCCTGCAGATTGAATACGAGTTCCCATTGAATATCCAAATAAGCATTTTGCTTGCTTAAATGAATTTGCAGAAAGGTAAAGTACAGATAGCGTGACTCTCCAGGGATTACAAACTGATATGAGGGGTTTTGGAGAAGAAGTTTGCTTTTAGGACTCAATATCTGCAAAACGTCCCATGTTTTTGTTGCCGGGATCGGGAAAAGAACCCTTTAAAAAGCCGTAATCTCACCCGTGGGGACTTATGCCTCATCATTTTCTGCAGACGTTGCATCCCAGATGTTTGTGTGTGAGGATATGTGTGTTCAGGAGGGTGGGGATTGTGAGTGGTCAAATTTGAGAAGTTTGGTTTCAGTGTATTGGATTCCCTCCACTCAGCACAGTAAATTATTCAGCTGTGGGACTGGCTCGGTTTAGATTTTTATTAGCTAAAGACCAACTTCATATATTTCTCACTCTGAGTTTATCTCACACTAAACAAACTCATCTTTTATACTGAGATGAGGATGATATTGGTTCTTTAGACAGATAGTGTAATTAAAAGCATAATAAATCAATGGTAGTATAACACTATAACCCGAAACTAAGTAAAACAAGACAACACTGGCTGTACTAAATCCACAAATGCACAAGTATGCTAATGTTTACTACAGTTTGAAAACTCTGGGCACGAATGGCTGAAATTCCATTAAACAGAATCACTGGGTTTATAACCGAGGTTGTATTGAAGTCAACAGCACAATCTAAATTCAAAGAATGGTAATTTCTTAAACGAGCTTTATTTTCTTATCTTAGCTTGCTCACAGTGCTGCCCATTGAATCATTCAAAACACCTCAGTGATTGTCAGAATTAAAGCTTACAACGAATATGGGTCAATGGCACAACAGTGTTCACATTTCTGAAAATAATAAATAAATTATTTTTAGTTTAAATGTGCCACATTCACATTTATGTTGGTTTCATATGGTTCTGAAAATCGAACAAAAAGCATATAGACATACTGTAAATAAAAAAAATATTTGCCTTACACCTTGAATACGGTCACGCTGTGTGGCTGTAATGAGCGCACGATGATAAAGGATTAAAAACACACAGTCTTTTAATAATAATTCCAAGAGGAGACAAGCCGGAGAACAGAATAACACAACCACGTTTAACTAAAATGACATCGAACAATGAACAGAGGAAACTTCTGGTTTAAATACACAGACACAGAATAATCAACAGAACTAAGAACGTGTGAGGAACAGTTGAGATGTCGGCGGGAGAAGCCAGGGCGGTGATGATGACGATGGGAGGAGCTAGGGAGGAGACGGGAGCAGGAACAGCCAGGTCGAGAGCCAGAGCACAGGTGGAGTCGAGGGAGGGAGGAGCTATAGTGGAGATATGGCAGGCGGACCCAGGGGGAAGACAGACCGACACTGAGCCGATGGAGATCCAGACGGAGCCGCAGTGACAAATGTCTGAGGTGGAGCCATGGTGCCAGAGGACTGAGGTGGAGCCGGAAGGACGTCAGAGCTAAAGGGGTGGAGGGACGAAGCGCAGCTGAAGGCCCGGAAGTCCGTGGCGCAGGCAGAGCGGCGACTGACCAAGGAGCTGGAGGTACGAGGAAGCCCGGTTGAGTCGTAAGGATGACCGCTCCAGTTGGAGCTGAGGAACTGAGGAGCCAAGGTGGAGCCGCCTGGTCGGTGAGCCGAGGTGGAGTGATGGGCTCTACGGCTGTAGGCAGAGCCAGGGGATCCTCTTGCCAAGGCGGAACTGAAGATCGGAAGACCCGAAGCAGATCCATGCAGCAGAGTGCAGTCAACAGAGGAGGGAGCTGAGGGACTGAAGGGAGGCAGCAGAGGTGGGGCTGAAGGACTGACTTTCTTTGGTAGAGGAGGGGGGTGAGGGAGGCTGGGTGTGGCCATTGGACATGCAGGAGACTTGGAGCTGTGTGGTACCAGCGGGGGCGAGAGACCATGGGGATTTTTCTCTACCAAATCCTCATTACATTTCCCAGAGGCCATATGCAGCTCTGCCTCTGTGGCAGGAGTGTGGACGGGGCTCCATTCCATTCCCTCGAAATCCACAAACACATTCACTGGGACGGATGATGTTGGCTCTGGGTCCAGAGTGGGGCTGGTGATGTCCTTCTCAGCGGGGCAGATGGTGAAGGGAGATCCGTTGTTCACCAGCACCCACTCCACGAACGTGGTGAAATTCCCCCTAGGTCCATCACCGGGTAGGAGTGCCTTGGATTGCTCGTTGAGGCTGGTGTAATAGAAGATGCAAAGCGAGTGATCTGGGTAGTGGGTGAGACAAATCAAAACATTTCCTTGGTGTTGTTCTCGAGGTTACGCTGCTCCTGCTCTAAGCAGAGAAATCTAATCTTTTCAATTAAGATAAAACATTTTTTTCCCAATTATCCTAAATTTTCAACTCAAATATTGTTGTAAAGTTTCACCAAATTACATTTTTACAACCTGAATTAAATATGAACACAACAAAGACATGTAAACAAATAAAAAACAGGACATGATGTCACGAGATGCGTTACAGCATACCTGTTTTTTCTCGTCATAGTCGAGATGTTGCCCATAACAGTTCGGTAGGCATCAGAAACGCAGATCTTAGTTTGTGTGTGTCAGTGTGTGTGACGGAGGGATTCCGGCCGCTGTTTTAACTCCTTAACACATTTAATAAGCTCTTCACAAGTTGTCAGCTCCATAACATTTAGTCCAGAACACAGAATTGTTTTGGATGTTCGACAAGATTCTGTGTTCGGTGTTTAAAATGACAGTGTGAATGCTTAGCGCGAACCAGGACTAAATGTATAATTTTCTTTTATGGTGCTGACCAAAAGAACCAAGAGAACTGAACTACAACTGTGAACACACCCTTAAAGGTGCATAGCATAAGATTCTGAGTTTTTGCAGAACTATGCCACCTCTGACGGCAAGCGAAACTGCAGCCAGAGATGTGCATGCACTAGACAAAAGTTTTCTTTTTTTTATCTTACGTGGAGTTTGCGTTGGTGTTTGAAATGAACTACAAGCAGGTCTCTTACAATCCATCTTCTACGGAGAATGCCGGCAAACACACAAACCTGCCTGACATCTATGTGAGCGTGCCGTGAATGCGCATGACGTCACGCCCAGTCTAAAATTCCGGCCCGAATCCCTCTTATATATTTTACTTTACAGGATTATAGAGACAATCTCAGTGATCAGAGAAGGGCTCATTCAGCCCATCAGGCAATTGTTTAAGCATGTATGGGTTAGAAAAACTGTATTTTTAACATGAAAAGTTGCTTAATGCACCTTTAAACTCTATGGGCAGCATGCTGTTAATTACCACAAAACATATTTTTTTAGTTACTAAGTTTGTAAAAACAAACTAAATGTTACAGTAATGCACTTACAATGTCTGTGCATTGTAAGTGCAAGTCTAAGCAGCAAGTTATTCTGTCCCAAATAAAAACATTCATATACAAGACTTCAAAATTGTGGCCGATTTTGGCCGATATTCCCTGGAGGGACCCTAAAGTTAGGAACATACTGTATTTTATATTTTTAAAACATAGATGCAGAAATTGCCAACGCTATCTCATAAGTCACGACCAATTCGTACAAATTCGTACGAGTTAGTAAAAGATGGCTAATTCATCTAATTTGTCTAAACCCCAGTGATGGGTTTAGGGGCGGGTTCAGGGCTAGGTCATTTGTACGAATTCATATTAATTGGGCAACTCGTAAAATATGTACGATTTAGCAAAAATTGTCCGAGTGAGATCGTATGAATTCATACGAATTAGCCACCTCTTAAAATTCGTACGAATTGCTGTGAGATCGGGTTGCAAATGTCCATAGCGTTTAGAGGTTATTATGAGGATTACAGAAGGAAATTCTCTACATTTTGTACTGGAACTCCATCCCCCCTTGAAATTCACTACCTGGACTCCCCAAATCACCCCCGCCCTCCCCTCCCCTTTCCAGACATGGTTATAAGTTGCATTCATTATATATATATGACCATGTAAATTCAGTAAACCCAGAAACTTTGACATGATACATGCAAGAGTACATGAAGGGACATGACATAACTATCGACAAAATACTGTTTATATTGTAAACTCCGCCCACGGGAATTATGTTATGCATTACCTACAGTCGGTAAAAGAAATGAAAACGATTAGTTCATGGTTTCAGTAAATGTACACTCTGGACATCATTTCATTGGGCATCTAGTTCATAACGTCCATTAGGTTAAGTAGATAGAGGACGTCAATAGCGCTGTCCATCACACACCCACTCTGAACCATCACCAGCAGACATAAGCAGCTATAAATCTTCATTTTTTATCAACACAGATTTCATTAATGTCACATCTTGGACTTTGGAGAACCAGCCGAATAAAAGTCCCACAGTCACTTTCATTATAACTAAGGATGTGCTGTCCTACAGGCCCTTGAGCGGCTTATCAAACTGCCAGCTATAATGGAGAGAGGCTTTTAACATGCTCTGATATCAGTAACATTTCTAAAAGATCACATCCATTAAAGCAGGCTGCAGATACCTCAGGTCAGAGTTGAAGAGATTGTCAGCTGGTTTATGAAGAAACCGGCTCCATGAGAGCTACTCTCTCCCTTCTGATCTGCACATTTATCACAGAGTAGTTTGTTGCCATCAGGAACTGCAGAACCGGACTCTTGACACGGAAGAATGATGCCCCTGACGCACAAGAGCTCTGGGTCGATGCTAACTGTTTTTTGGGCTTCCGCTGAGACGGAGGCGTTTCTACATTCAAAATGCTGAGCGAGCTGCTCTCTCAAATCTCCTAATGCAGTGAACACACCAGGATATGGATACCTTATTTAGAAAAAGTTTCTTCATCTGCCAAAACCAAGTAGCATTTTGATTTGAAATTCAGCACTTCTGACAAAGATGAACCTGCATTCCAACTTGTGCGTTCAATCGTAAGGAAATGGAGCCAGCGAGTTAATCAATAAAAGCAGAGTGGCAAAAGAAAGTTCATGTCAGCTTCTTTTTCCAGCAAACTCATTAGAAAGAAAGAGGCCGGAAGAAACTGCAGGACAGATACTTCATATTACAATCCTCTGCTTGTGTTAGAGGTAAACCGATCATTATTGTGCCATCAAGGACCAAACTTAAATGCATAAACTTTTTTCTTGTTTAAAGATATTACAAAATACTTTAGTGGGACCAAGGGATCAGGGTTTGCCTGCACAAGAGTTTTCCAACTGGAGTCCAGGAACCCTCATTGAGGCCCACAAGGGGATGCTAGGGCTCATGGAAAATTTGAGCAATTTTACCAAATGTTAGGTAAAACTTTATTTGGTAACACTTTACAATAGGGGTGGCAGTGCACTAATAAGTAAGGGATAATGTACATCCAGCCGGTTGTTATCCTCCGCTTCGCGTCGGGGTCCTCATCACCCTGTCGGAGGTTTATTCTGAAATAACAACCGGCTGGATGTACATTATCTAGGTTATTATACGACTACTTGCCACGTAAGTAAATAATTAGACACAAAATATTGATCTATTTTATTAGCTCTTTACACGCAAAACTTCCACGGAGAAAGCAGTTGCTAGATATGATTACATCATGACTTTACTTGTTGAGTCACATGACTCATTATTAATTCATATGTAATTTTGGTTTTGTCATGCACACTAAGTTTGGATTTCAATTTCAAGCCGTCTACAACCGGGATTCCACTGTGTCTTCTTGTTCACGGCACAGGAATATGTCTGGCTGAAGCTTGAGGTCTAGGATTCAAAAGTACCCGTTATAATCAGTGATGCTGTCTACACTGTCTGTGGCGTGATGCAATGCAACAAACTCCCAAAAGTTAACTTATATAACACAATGATATATTTGCAAATTGCAACTAACTCTCATTATAGTATTAGTACACTGTTTTTTTCTAACTGGGGTCCAGGAACCCTCGGCTGAGGCCCGCAAAGAGATCCTAGGGCTATTGGAAAATTTGAGAAAAATCCCACAAATGTTACAAAATATTTGCTAATAATCCCCCAACAGACATTCGACTATAAGTAACTTTGCAAGTAAATGTCAACTTATTCTGCTAACCCCTAACATTCTCTAATACTCTAATCAGAGTTAGTTGACATAGTTGTAAAGTTACATAGTGCATGTCTAAAGGGGACCATCAAAATAAAATGTAACTAAATGTTACAAAAACTTAAGACATAGTATAAATCAAACGTGCTTAACACAACATGATTGAACATATTTACCAAATTGTATATTAATTCTGCATTCTGAAGACTGGTTGGAAATAACAATGATTAATTGTGATTATAATTTTATTGTATTAACAATATTATTATTTTATTGACAAGTCTCAAAAATCAACTAAATAAAATCTTCATATAGTTGTGTAAAAATGTATTTGTAATATATTTATTTATTATTTGTTTATTATTCACTCGGGGCACTACTCAAAGGAGCGCTCCTCGTTTGTTTTAGCTTCGGAAGAATATAAAGGGTAATTACTTTATCACTTACTATTTTTCCTCCAACTGTCTTCATTAAAAGCTGCCTTTATATTTAAAGTCCCCAAGGAATAATTTTTTTTGGGTGTTTTTACTATGAATATGTTAGTCTAGTAGTGGGTTTTAAAACTTACAGTCGCTCAATTCCACCAATATGGATCAATGATTTTGATGACATCACTCTGCACTTTTATAAATTTTTAAGGCCTAACAAGTAGTTTGTAGAAGGTTTATTTATGAAGGACTGCACGCATATATATTCAAACGCGCATTCACATTTATGCATTTGGCAGACGCTTTTGTCCAGAGCGACTTACATTGCATTTCAAGGTGCACATTTGCATTCTTGTCGGCTCTTGCTTTCCCTGGGAATCGAGCCCGTGACCTTGGCGTTGCGGGCGCCGGCGCTCTACTGTTTGATAGGTAAGCTACAGGAAAGCTTACCTATCGACCCAACACGTGATGCGCATGTGTGCGCCTTCTGCGTTTTCGCGTTTTTGAGGTTTACGCAGAGAAAACGGATAATCGTTTGCACATTCAAGCCTATTTCGGGGAGTGCGTTCTGGAGACACCATGTACTTTTTGTGCGGATGGGCGGCCGGAGCGTGTTGGGGTTTTTCTGTTCTAACGGTGTTAAGTTAATGACTAATGATCTTCGCAACTTCACGCTAATTTCTATTATCACTGTGAAGCTCCATTGAAACAATCCATACTGTTAAAAGCGCTATATAAATGAAGGTGACTTGACTCGACTTGCACTTCAGCTTCTCATCAGATTTTCTGTCCAATGAAATGCTTTCTATAATCTGAAGCTCCGCCCCCTACATTATAAATAGACGCTGAAGCTACGGCTGAAATCGGACCTGTTCACACATTTACTGATAGTGCACTCTATATGGCATAGAGAAATTTCAAATTTATTGCGAATTGGTAAGATGTGACAACCTGATCTCACGGCAATTCGTAAGAATTTTACGAGGTGGCTAATTTGTACCAATTCATACGACCTCACTCGTACGAATTTGTAAGTTTTTTGCTAAATCGTACATATTTTACGATTTGCCAAAATCGCATGAATTCATACGAATGACCTACCCCTGACCCCGCCCCTGAACCTACCCATCACGTGGATATAGACAAATCGTACAAATTCGTACGAATTAGCCACCTTTTAATCACTCGTACAAATTCGTACGAATTTGTCGTGAGATAGCGTTGGATGTGACCCTGGATCACAAAACCAGTCACAAGTAGCACGGGTATACATCTTTTAGGCCAAAAATCATTAGGATATTAAGTAAAGATAATGTTCCATGAAGATATTTAGTAAATTTCCTACCATAAATATATACAACTTTTATTTTTGTGAGTGAATGCAACACAATTGCGAACATAAATGGAGAATTTTAAAGGCGAATTTCTCAATGTTTCGATTTTTTTGCACCTTCAGATTCCAGATTTTCAAATAGTTATATATCGACCTATCCTAACAAACCATACATCATTGCAAAGCTTATTTATTCAACTTTCATGTGATGTATAAATCTCAATTTAAAAAAAAAATTGACCCATATGACTGGTTTTGTGGTCCAGGGTCACAGATTTGATTCATACGAAAACTTCAGATTTTTGAAAAAAAGAAAGAAAAGAAGAAGCATATAATCTCACCCCTAAACATAAACATCACTGGGGCATAAGCAGATTCTACGAAAACGTATGAATGAAATCATATGAATTCATACGTATTTGCAACTCTCTAAAATGTAAAGTAGTTATGAACTGCAATGAGAGTGTGTTGAACAGGTGTAGCTCACAAGGGATCATCATATTTGGGGATCATCATCATCATAGTTTTTTTTAATGTTTGACATCAAAAAGTAAAAAGAAAAACCCTGCTGGTAGATGCCGTAACTACACCATCTAGCTTCAAATTTATAATGGGTGAAAGTATTTTAATGTAAAACATTAAACACTTCACCTTTAAAATCCGGATTTCTCTTCTACTCTTGCGATCCACTTTAATGAATCCTGTAAGGCACTGCCAGTGCAGTTGGAGCCGTAATCCGTTAAATAAAAAATTGGAACTCAATAGTTTCCAGCTCATTATTACAGTCACATGATGTCACCATGAGCCAAATTTCACATAACAACCATAATTAGTCCCACGAGTGGAGACATTAACAGAGAGAGGCTGGTTTGACAGGCTTCTCGACATTTTCTTTTGTGTTTTTTCTTTATTTTCAGCTCTGTCGAATTTAATTCATGCTTTCATTTATTGTCACCATATTTCAGAATAGGAGATTACTATGAACGCCCAAATTTAAAATTCAGAAAACGTGTTAAGTGTTTCCAAATGGACATTATTATTGGATGAAATATATAAAAACCTGTTACAATCGAAGTTGTTTTGCAACTTCAATATCATGATCAAATTATAAGCAGATTGAGAATGTCCAGATGAGGACGTGTCTGCTAATTACACCGTTTGGCTTTTAGCCTCATGGATATAATTGATACTTTTTTTTTTTTTTTTTCTGTGGTTGTCAACAGAGTAAATGCCAAAGCAAACACATCAATCTCCCAGATTCTTGTGTTTTCCCTGCTTGTTCCAGCTGCCCAGACCAAATAAACTGCAAACAGCTGTTTCTCACATCTCATTAATTATTTAAAAGCCTCCCAGTAACCGCTGTGCTAATCACCTGTAAATACGGTCCAGTGAACTCAACGGGTCTCCAATAAAAGTCCAACACCTTGGAACAGTCTTCATGCTGGTGATAATAGAGCTGTGTTGGTTTTAACACACACATACACTCTCTTAGGCACTACTGTTTGATTTCCAGCTCTGAGTTTGCCACACACACACACACCTCTACTTTGTGCCAGTCAAGACCACCCCAGAAACCAGTAATTATAAATTCTCCCTGAATAGAACAAATGGAAACTGCTAAAACAGATCTATTTGAGGCCCAGACCCCTAATATCAACTTAACTGCTTTAACAAGTTAGCCTAAACTTGGGAGCCCAGCATTAAGCTTTACAGGAATATATACTTTTTAAATGATTTCCAAAATACGAATATATTTTGGCATTTGAAATGGTGATGATTCATGTAATCATAATCATTTGACGTGAGTCATTTGAATTATATTGGGCTTATTTTCCAGCAGTGGTTTAACACCGCCATCTTGTGGCTACAATAAGAACTCACCACAACGTTCGTCATGTGCTATACTTGTGCATTCAACAAACATATTGCACATATAGCACTAGCTTCCAATACTCTTCAGTACATCAAGAATATACTTTGATAAAGGCTAAAGCATTTTAATTGTTTGCGTGTAGCTACCATATTGATCTAGTGTAGCCTATACTGAACATGATAGCCTTTCTTAATAAGCTGTCACAATGGAACTTGTAAGCCTGTAATAGGTTTTTAGCCAAATTAAATCATTCAAAACTATTTCGAAACAGAACAATGCTTAAAACAGTATAAAACATGTCATTAAAATATCAAAATCACTGTCTTGGCCAACACATAGGCTCATTTGTCATTATTTATTTGTTGATAAACTCCACTGATTATTCCATATTCTGATTCCTTCTGTTCAACTTTTTTGTGCAACTTGATTGTGTTACTGCGAAATTTTAACAAAGAGTAATTTAAAAAAAGTATAA
Source organism: Phoxinus dragarum (assembly GCA_033366665.1). Taxonomy (NCBI): domain Eukaryota; kingdom Metazoa; phylum Chordata; class Actinopteri; order Cypriniformes; family Leuciscidae; genus Phoxinus; species Phoxinus dragarum. Next base: position 16,856 of record JARPMJ010008239.1, read on the forward strand.
ATTTTGTTTTGAATTAGAAGTAAGGTGACCAGATTCTGAAATGGAAGCTGAGGACATGTCCTAGTCAAAATATCACTGAAAACTCATTTGTTATTATCTATTATAAAAACAAAAACAAAAAAACAGGGACAATAATATATATATATATATATATATATATATATATATATATATATATATATATTTTTTTTTTATTATTGTTTTGGGTTCATTATTATTAACATGAATAATTATTACATAAACTGTATATGATTAATAAGTTATGCCAAGTTTTTACATTGATTTAACTCATCAAAATGAGTTAAGCATTTATTTGTTTACAAGTTAAATAAGATTCAATTAAATTTTAATGTAATTCAAGTTCAAATGACTTAAAAATTAAAGTTGATTCTACTTAAAATTTTAAGTCAGCAACTTTTTACAGTGTATGATTTAATTTGATTAGGGTTTTTTGGTCTTTTTAAAAAAATCCAATTCACCACTCAAAACAAACAAACAAACAAACAATGAAAACAGATAATAGTCAAGTCACCTTCATTTATAGCGCATTTAACCATTTAGATTGTTTCAAAGCAGCTTTACAGTGATAATAGGAAATTAAAGTAGATTGCTTTGGCTTTACAGCAGCTCTAGAATAAAGTTATTGTCCAGCTAAAGTTAGTTTTGATTGATTAACTTCCGTCGCAACGATCATTAGTTATTAACTTAGGGGCCGCTAACACGACATCGTTCTAACAGAAAACATAATGCGATCTGGCTGCTCATTTGCACAAAGCAGTGTCTCGAGAACCCAAACCATGAAATAGGGTCAAGGTGCAGGCGTTGAATCATTTTGTAAAAAAAAAAAAAAAAGTAGGCTATAGGCTAATCTCCACACAACCATTGTAAATAGCAAGCAGTTCAAAACTATTTAACAATTATTTTAACATTTTACAATTGTATTTAATATTTTCACAAGATGTTTATACTGTACACAGAAATTACAATTTTTTTTTTTTTTTTTTTTTTTTACTTCAAATGATGCGTTAGGCTACGCATCACTTATTTTAAGCAGAAAGTAGCCTGTGTGTATTCTGCACATGTATTTGTTGCAAGTGTAGGCTAATTGTTTACTTTGTGTGAACCTTTGGGGACGTTTAATTGTGCAAAAACAATCCCGCACCCTCTAGGCTCTGTTATAAAGCACATACAGACAGTTTTCATTTAACATAAATAGTTAGTATGTTACTACCTTGAAAGCGACAATGATGTTTCTTTTGATATTTGATGATAGCGGCGTTCTGCTCTGGTAGTCAGTGTAGCTCGCAGCGCCACCTGTTGGAGAAAATAACCACTACACGATTGATCCTTTAACGACTCACTTTCCCAAACCCCTCCTTTGCGCGACGCTAATCTGCGTTGATTGGTCAGATGACCCAGCAGTGTTTACAGTGATAATACTTATTGTTTAACACGGAGTACAATGATGCTTTTATCAATTAAATTGTGTTATAATAATGATTATAGTCCACTGCTTTGTAGTTTGTAGTAAAAAACTAAAAATAAGATAAAGAATTTAATGTTATGTTAGCGAGCATAGCCCAGAGTTCATACTGTAAAAGCACAATCAGTCTTTGTTTGCGTTAGCCCGATGCATAAACATAACGTTTTACAAAAAAAAAAAAAAAAAATGCAGTTACGTTACTACGAGGTATTACTCTATTCTTTAAGACAACTCCGAAAACAACGACAAACACTTCACATATCTCAATACAATTGTCATTGAAGACCTAGAAGCTAAACGGTGCTTACACAACAAACAAAATCATTATTAAGCATGCTACATAAAACATAAAAGCAACAATTATTAATAACACTTACAGGTTGTGATACGGAGGAGGAAGCTGATGCAAATACACTTGGAACTGAACCTTCCTTCAATATCAGCCGGCTCGCGAATCCAAGTTTGATTGCATTTAAGTTGGTAAAGCAATCATCTTCAAAATGGCGCGAACAAAGCACAAGGCTCGGACTATACTTCTGTGGTATAGTTGTATATATGAATTGTAGCCACTTAGTCTTCAAATGCTCCTCCTTGGGCAGATGAAAAAAGGTGTCTTTTGAGTCGCACTTCAGAACACAGCGTCTCGTCGCCATGATATTTTCCATGGCCTTGGAGCGCAATAAGTGGGTGTATCGTATTCAAATAACTTGACAAGTTGACGTCATCTAGTCAGAGAAAAAGCTTCGGTCTTCTAACGATTCATAAAAATGACTCCGAGTCGACTCTCACTTTTGAAAGACAATAACTTTATATACGGTGCACTTTCATATTTCAAACTTTGCAGGATGTTTTTGTTCACTTAGATCTTTGTTACACACTACATGAAAGGTAAATTTCAAATTTCCATAATAGGTGCCCTTTAATGCTGTATGTCGGTCTGGCATGTGGCTACTTTGAAACATTAATGGTCACTTTCACAGAGCAGGCTTACGGGCTTTTTTAACGGAAAGCAACTAGCACATTTCTTAAAGTATGTCAGTGTCATTATATTGCCTGAAGATGCACACCAGTAAAGGCATGTTTATAAAGACTACATGTCCTTATTCAGGATAACTGCACATTTTTTTAAGTCAAATTTAAGGCTTTTTAAGACCTGAAGAAATCAAAATGAATACCGTACATTAAAGGTGTGCAATATTAACAAAAATATACCTCGATATTTTCAGAGTTTAGTTGATAAAAATGAGATGATATTTTACTGATTTTGTACTTGTACCATGTTGTTGACAGCAGACTCACGAAGATGTTCATATTTAACATTCTATGCAGTGGGTCAGTTTACAGTAGTGACCGAAATTAACATTTTTATTAAGGGGCAATATTTGCCACCTTAAATTGATTTCCAGGGGCATTTTCACCTATATATGGAAATTATTTCTTAACGTATTTAGAGGTATGCATCACCTTTTATGTCAAATTCTAACATTCAAATTAATTTATATTAGAATAACACAGTATCATTGTTTAATTAAATTAAAATCCATCCTTGCAGTGCAGAGGTGACACAGAAGCGGTATCCGAACTGGCATTACTATATTTACACTTCATTTTCAATTGCATAAATAAAGCTATTCAATATTTAAATATGAAATTATTTACAATTTTAACATTTTAATTAAAGGGTACTTAAAAAAAAAAAAAAAACGCCAGTAGGTGGCGGTAAGTCACTGTCTTACTAAGCGAGTTGTTGGGAGTCATTTATTCAACCGATTTGTTCAAACGGCTGATTCATTCATTCAGAAAAAAAAGTGATTGTTCATTGAATCAAAATGATTCGTTCAAAACGCGGATTTCAGTTAAAAAAATCATCGCTGTCTGTTGGACTACGGTTTCATTATGAAATTCTCGTCGGCGAAATAAAGAGAAACAAACAATATTGACAATATTGTGTCTAAAAAGTAACTCACAATGTGAACTTTATTGTTCATTTAACTGTTGTATAAAATAAATAGCACATTTGCAATTGTGCACAGGAAAACGGCACTCTTGCTCATGTGATATTCTAATATAACAACATAATATGATATAAATAAGACAAAAACTCATTATTTGGGGACATACCTCTAACTGCACTGACACATCACGCAGTGAAAGCAAGAGACAAATGCGATGTCAGCTCTACAATATCATCATAGTTCATAGACAATACTAAGCACAAAGAATGAACTTACTTTTGAACTGACATTTACTCGTTCTCTTCTCGCGTGCAGGAGACAGACTAATACGCGCTGCCGTAAATGACGCGAATTGTCACGTGAACAAGCAAATCCACAAAGATAGAATAATAAAAAATAAAACGTTTTAATTTGGAAAGCATTTAGATACGTCTAAGTCAAAGTGTCATCTAAAATTTAAGAACATTCATAAGTAAAAATAAGACTTTTTATGGCCTTAAAAAAAAAAAAAAAAACTAATTTAAGAGTTAAGGATCCGCGGGGACCGTATTGTACTAAAGCCTAATCCTGGCTTTATCTAAGACCTGTCTGAGAAATCTGGCCTAAGACACATTATAATAAATGCAGTCAAAGCAGAAAATACTCTTTGTGTCAAACACATAAGGAGTACACCCATTGTTTTATTTTTTTATCTTAATACATTTAGGAGAGCAATATACAATATGAACACATCAAATACTAGGGGACGTATCAGGTCACAGCCTCGGGGGTCCCGTTATTCTCCAGCCTTCCTTTTTTCCAACTTTGGTGAGCATAGCCACAGTTCCCAGACCAAGACACGCTCCTATTCCCGTGACGGCACTGTGCGCTAACATGAAAAACACCAGCAAAACCTTGTTAGATTCTTTTAATTAGATTTTTTTTTTAAAAGCATGTGAATACTGTACTTACTCCGTGCCCCGAGGAAAACGCCCGAAGAACATCCACCAATGAAATAGTTAGTGGGGTCATCAGGGGCATCTCTGGCCTGTGCACTTAGACAAGTGGCCATTCCAAAGATGGCACCCATGGCAGCTGAACGGGAAGCAAACAGGACATCCATTATTACAGCGAGTGTGTGTGTGTGTGTGTGTGTGTGTGTGTGTGTGTGTTGTCATCTGATACACCGAATCTAAACTAAAAACAGTCTATTAATGCATCTACTGTTCTGACAGCGTACAAGTAATATTTAATATGTAACTATTCATTGATGAATAAAAAGTTCAAAAGAACAACATTTATTCAAAACAGAATTTTTTTCTAACAACAAATCTTTACTACGGTATCTCTATCCATTTAACACATTGCTGAATAAAAGTATTAATTTCTTCATAAAAACCATCTGAACCAAAACTTTTGAACGGTAGTGTATATTGTAACAAAATATTTCTGTTCTTTTTTAACTTTTTATTAATCAAAGAATCCTGGAAAAATAAAAATTAAGCAGCAAAACTGTTTCCAACATTGATAACTCAGAATATTAAAATGATTTCTGAAGGATCATGTGACACTGAAGACTGGAGTAATAATGACTGCATGTGTTATATGTTAAATATGCTAAAGAATATTCAAATAAAAAAACAATAATTGAAATTATAATAATATTTCACAATATTACTGTTTTTTCCTGTATTTGTTTTTTATCAAATAAATGCAGGCTTGATGAACATTACTATTTTTAATGTTTTTAAAGAAGTCTCTTACGTTTCCAAACTTTTGACCGGTACTGTATAAATATATCTGCATTTAAGTAATGAGAATGGGGAGGGAGGTAACTGCTATGAACCACTACACTCATATAGACTTCATTTTCTTTGTATAATTTCGATATAATTCAAGGAAACCTCTCAGTTGTTAACACTTCTGCTCAGCATGAATCGGAGCACAGCTTCTTTGTGTCTTACCCATGGTGGCAGTGCCTGATGTTGCTCTGGTCAAAGCCTCGACAGCGGTTTCAGGCTGATAAGCCACAATGTGGTAAGCAGAACCTACCAGCCCTGCAGAACAACAACAGTGGTCAACAGTTTTAAAGGACATTAGCTTTTGTGTTATAAAGCAGGCCATGCCGAGTGACCATCTCGATATCCACTTTAAACTAGTCATTTTGAGAGCCATACATTGCCAAAAAAAACTTATCCACACACACACACACAGTTGGGGAAAGTTACTTTAAAAAGTAATGCATTACAATATTGCGTTATTCCCTTAAAAAGTAACTAATTGCATTAGTTACATTTTTAGAAAAGTAATACGTTACGTTACTTTTTTCCCCACCTGGGCTGGGCTAGTTTTATAGAAAATAAAACACAAAAGTTTTATTTTTGGGCAAATGTAAAGACCCTTTCACACCAAAAGTGAAATAATAATCATCAGGCTGAAGGAAATGTGTACAGAAAGCAAACAAGCAAACCTTTCTATCTTTATATAGTCATTTTTGCTTATTTAACAATCATCGAAGGTCAGAAGCAAGTACATTGGTCAATAAAGAGAGATTAAATGCATACAAATTTGTTTTATTTAACATATTTAGTTATTGGGGGTTTGCATAGTATTCTGATTCTGAATTTCACTGATTTCATTCATTTTGAGGAATATTTAATATTTTTTGTGCAAGTGAGATGAGTGAATGCTCACATTTAGTCTAGAACTACAATAAACATCATGTTCACACACACACACACACACACACACACACACCTCTGCACTTTGATTTGTCTCAACATGAGGACAGGAGAGCTGTCAGTCAATAAATGGGAAAACAATTTGAAAAAGTAATGCGTTACTTTACAAGTTACTTGAAAAAGTAATCTGACGTAACTCAATGCATTTCCCCCAACACACACACACACACACACACACACACACACACACAAACACACACACACACACACACACACACACACACACACACACACACACACACACACACACACACACACACACACACACGAAACAAATAAACAACTGTCTCGGAAAAATATGAATATGCGAAAATAGTGCGCTTGTATTCACTACTGGACTAACGAGTGTAAGTTACATGCTAACAGCTTAGCCTTTATGGCGCATAATCAATGCACAGGTTTAAAACTACGCTCAAAGGGTCCTTTAGAAACCCTACAGAGTAGACGTCCATCAGACTAACCCATGGCTGTGGCTACTTTCGTGGTGATCCATGTTTTGGGAACGCAGTCTTTGCCCTCTTCTAGATCCCAGTAGCCCATTTCTGTCTCCGCATCAAGGACACACTGAGATATCGCGAGAGTTTCTCGACCTCTTCTTCTAGCGCTGTCATAGATGTAGTCTAGTTCAAGAAGTGTTTCTTTGCCTCCTCCGTTGGCCTGGCGTGGAACTGCAACACCTTGCTGGTTTATTTATTTACTTGACAGAAAGCATGTTATGCATAACTAACTACAGACAGTACCCGAGTACAAACAAGTTAAATGTGCTGGCTTTATTTTGCGATTCAGTTCAGAACAACAAACAGGAAAAAAAAATCAGCTAGGCTATATCGAAAACAATTATTTGTCACCCTCTAAAAAACTAAAATAAAACAAACTAAAATATACACTATGATCTACATAAATATAGTTTTATATCTCAAATCTAGATGTGATAAAAAATGAACGATATCGCATTGTCATCTACCCCATTAAATCTTGAAAAGCTTTTTTTTTTTTTTTTACAAGTAACTGTAAAGTCACAATTGGGGTAACTACGTGATTTATGTAAACATCGCTTTAAATAATGGGAACCACAGACTGTATTTTACTCATTAATTCAAGACTAACAACTCATGTCAGAGACATTGCTGGTTTATTTGACGGGGTAAGTGATGGCGGAAAATGACTGATAATAATTATTTATGTATTTTAATCACTGGTACAATCATAAGTATCTAATAAATTGAGTTTTTACCTAATTACCTAATTAGCCTAGGTATATTTTAAAACATGAGTTATGAGCAACTTACAAAAATAATTTAAATAGAAAACAAAGTGTCAGTCTTGACATAATATTTTAATAAACGCACAGTTCCAAAAGATAACCAGTCCGTTTATGTGGTTCCTCGCAGGGAAAGTGCAGTTTATAATCATTGTTGTCTCTCATTTTCTGCTACGCTGATTGGCTGGAGGCTCTAAAAATCATTTCCGGGTCAGCAGCTACAGGTTGCTATGAAGTTGGTGGAGATGACACGTCAGCTGCCTGGAAAAACAAAAACACAAACTGCAATACCTGCTTATATAGGACAATGTTATAAATCTCTGCGCTGCATTTAACTGCGCGTTGCCGATTGTAACTGTGTTATAGACGCGAAGATTTACTGAAGACACGCACGGCGCTGCTTATGCATCACGCATGCTGAGATTGAGAGATAGTTCAGCTTCATTCAGTCTGGATCTGGACCCGTCAGAGACCCACAGAAGATGATCAGCCCGGCAGCGTGGCGTTCTCGTGGATGAGAGAGGTTACCGGACCGGTGCTTGTGTCTTCCGCATCCCGAGCAGCAGCACGTCCAGGGACATGTCGTCCCCGTCGCCGGTGCAGATCCGAGAGGCGAACGCGCACCTGGCCGCGCTGCACAGGCGGGTCTCCGAGCTGGAGCACAGGCTGGAGGAGGCGGAGAACACCGTGCGGGAGCAGGCGGAGAGTCTCATCCGCAAAGACGAGCAACTGAGAGCGGCCACGCAACAAATCACGGAGGCCAAGGACAAGTAGGGGAAATCATCTACATCCTTAACACATCCGTGTTGTTCTGTAGACGCAGAATAGTTTTTTTTTATTTGACAAGAAAACCTTGCAATCTGTAAAATCAATTTGTGCTAAAAAAAAAGAAAGAAAGAAGCTCCATCAAAGCTGCTGTAAGCGCATTTTGCATAAATAATACACATACAGTAAAATGTAGCAGCTAGGCATGACGGTATCAAATTTTCATGTTGCAATAGGCTATTTGCTGAAGCTTTTATCACGGTATACGGTATTATCACGATATTGAAATAAGTTGCAAAAAAAGTGTTGTAATACAGGTTTAATAACATTGTTCTTACAACAAAAAAGAACTGAACATTTAAGTAAAATAAAGCAATTGTATGAATGTAAACAAATGTTTAAAATAGATTAAAGTGCAAAAGAATTATAAAGAACAATAGGTAACTACAATAAGGTCTCATTAATCTTTTAAAGGAACACTTCACCTCTGGAAAGATGAATGTGTATTTAAAATGGGTCATTTATGTAGAAGAAATGTGAAATTATTTTTGAATTTGGAGCCTTCTAGACTGAGAAAAGCCAGAAAATGTATTTTTGGCTTATGGGGATGAAAGACAACAACTCCCAGAATGCACTTGCTTCGCTGCTCTAGGAGGCCACGCCTACCGGTAAGAGATCGCAGTAAACAACAAGGCTATGCTACTAGTGAGTCTCCGTGAGTCTGCCCAGTATTTTGATGTCGCCCAAAATGTCCAAGATTCGGCTTTTGCGTTCTTCAGTCGCCATTCCTCATGTTTACTGTGACGAGCAGGAACGAGACTGACGGCCGCGGAGAACGATGCGAGCCCGGTGGCGTGATTACTGATGAGTGGCGCCGGCACCTGTGAGACGCACCGGTCTCGTATCTCTCACGGAGGAGCGGGAATTTTCCTAGCAATGTTAAAACGCACATCAAACGATCACTTGTTTAGCGTTCATGTAAACACTACATTCAGATTCACCAATCGGAATGAATTCAGTTAGATTGAAACAAAAGGTGTGCATGTAAACTATGAATGCGACTGCAGAAAGCAAAAGCCGAATCCTGGACATTTTGGACGATCTCGACGGCCGGACATGTCCGGGAAAAAGAGGATGGTCACCGCTACTACTCAGCTTTCTCCACAGAATAAGAAACTTTTAGCTTAGCTTCCAAATAAAGAATGGCTGACACTATATGTACATTCTGTGAGTGAGATCCCTCTATGGGCGGGTTGAAAACATGCAGATCTAGCGCCTTCTACTGGATAAATGATGAGCTAGTGTTTGTAGTCTTACCCTTATTCAAAGAAATTTGACTTCCTGCTTTTTATGACGCAAATTGACGATTTTTGCGTCATAAAAAGCAGGAAGTGGAACACTTAAATCCTTATTTCTCCCATCTCAGGGGAAAATAAGGGAATAAACCATGACCATTCGAAAATGTGACTGGGTTTCTAAAGATACAAAGTCTAATGCAAATGGGTGAAGTGTTCCTTTAACTAACATAAACAATGAGCAATAGCTACATTTGTCACAGAAGTTATTACTTTTTGTTAATGTTAGTTATAAAAACACAAGGGTTTGTTCATGATAGCTCAATTGACTCCGGGCCATTAAAAAACAAAAAACAACCTTGGGTGTGCATTATTGTTCAGTAATTCTGATGATTTTATCTCAAGACGTTTGTCATAGACTAAGAGCGGATGATTCCACTGATAACAGCCTAAAGGAATTATTGTACTATACGGTTATCCGGACCACACGATGGCCTACCCCTAACCCCGCCCCTAAACCTACCCGTCACTGGGGTTAAGACCAATCAGGGATGACTATACGGGACTAAAAGACACACGTGTGGTCCGGATAACCGCATAGTTCTGGAATTATTAATGCAGTTATTAGAGAGAGAGAGAGAGAGAGAGAGAGAGAGAGAGAGAGAGATTAAGCGTACATGAATTACCTGAGTCTGTGTTTCTCTCAACAGTGTTCGGCAGAAGTGTCTAAAACTGTACGTTTATCAGCTTTAAGAACAGCGCCATTATTACCTCGCTAGTGAGAAATTCGTATAGATTTTAAGTTGTTAAACTATTTTACTGATAAAATCGTCAGAGCAGCACTGACAACACGTTTCTCTGCGAGTGTGTGTCCGTACAGTATTTGTGTTTGAGGGGGAGAAAGGGGGAGAAAGAGAGTATGTGCTTTCCATTTCGTACATAATAAAACGTAATTTTGTGGCAAAAAAACATGGAAATAATTTGTTGTTTTTATCCTATTGTTTACTATATGTATTTGCTGGGTCAGGGTCTGTAAGGAAGGACCTTTGAAATAACTTAAATCATTTGGCGTAGTGATGCGGCGGTCAAGACCTGCCTGGAAGGACTTTAAGAAGCATCTTTTCAAGTAATATTAACCAAAGACTGTAATAAATCGACTCCTGTAGCAATTTCCTGAGAGTAAATCAGCTGTTGGCCTACAAATTGACGTTATGACTGAACAGCACTATTCCGATTGGTGCAACTAGTGCCATGCAAACTGCGTCCAACAGATTTAATCAATATGATGATTTGCTGACTGAAAATGTTATCTTTATTTTTCATGTAGAGAGATTTTCTTCCTCCACGAGAAGCTTTGTCAATCAGAGGAGTCCATCCATAAACTCAACCAAACGATTAAGGAAAAAGACTCTCTAATCGGACAGTTACAACACCGGTGTCAGCTGCTGGACAACATTTGCAAAAGCCGTCCATTACTGGACAGCATGCTGTCCCAGATGGCCGAGGCGGAGAGAATGGGGCCTGTGAGAGATTTGGGGAGGCCCACGACCAACAGCTCTCTCACAGACGGAGAGTCCAACGGCAGTCCCAGCCGCCTCTCCAACCACAAAGACTTCTCACTCAGCGAGGACGACTCTGACGATCAGGAATTAGACGGGGTCGTGTTCGGGACCACTGTATGAGAGCCTCGGTCACACTGGTCCTCGTCTCAGGTTTAGCAGCCTGTGTGTTTCGATGGTTACGGTTGATTCAGTGTCTGGTCATCATTTGATAAAACAGCCATTGTGTCGTAATACAGGTCACTGCATTGTGAATGGGATTCCACTGTAAAGAAAGAATGCCTGGTCAATTCTGAATCTAGAAGATAGTGATACACGTATGCCACCTATCATTTTGATTTGTCCCTCAGACCAGTTTCAATTAGGATCAGTTTAATACGGAGTATATCGTTGACACAAATTAAGAATTTAATTGTGCGCAGTATATAATCATTTGTTCCCTCGATTTGTTAAATTGTGTCCACATTGTAATAATTTGCTTCCTTGTTTTAGTTAAATCAATTCAAAACAAGGGAACGAATTAGTTCAACGTGGCCGATTTACAAAAACGAGAATAAATTCTTAATTCGTGGCCACAATATAATGGTTGCCTAGTTGTTTTCTTACGGTTGTTAACTTGTTTTTCCATCCCTTTTTAGGTTAAAATGTTCATATACTGTGATATTTACAACTATTTATACCTGGATTTATTAGGTCACGTTAATATGAGAGTTAGAATTTTTTTAAAATTTACGTACAAATTACTTGCAGTTTACTGTTACATGCAGTTCCTCTGCAGTTTTCCTTTTTTAAATGTGATCCAGTCCTGTTTTAAAATGTTTTGGATATTGCTCCATTACTGGATATCACCCAGATGTAATATACTGTTTTGTTGGAGCCTCTCAGTGAACAATTTCAACAGTCACTGATGTACAGATGGTGGATTCTGGTTTAGGTTAGATCTGCTGTCATGTGCAAGATTGTTGATTGATCCACTAACATGTCCGTAGAGCCTTAGTAGTTGAATTTAGGCCCTGTTTACACCTGGTATTAAGATGTGTTTTGATGACGCTAAATACAGGTGTAAACAGGGTCTACATGTTTTGAGCTTGTCCACTTTCGACCACTTCCAGAGGTAGTCAAAAACACATCTTGCTTTCATATAGTGTAAACGCTCATGTGGTCGAATGTGCCACAAAAGACCGTCTACTCTCCGCCTACTGACCTAATGTATACGCATTATGTGAAGCGCACTAGCCTGGCTGGATTTCAACTTTGTCTGCTGAAGAACCAAGTCTGGTTTGAAGACGAAAAACGTCCCAAGCACGATGTTCTCTCACCAATCCTGATTTCTAACACACACTCACTGCGTTGGCTGTCAGAGCAGAAAGGAAAGCTGCTGCTCTCCGTATGTTTTTCCGCCGTCTGCTGGCATGTTCATATGTAAATTGCTCAAGCTTATTTTTGTCCATTTGATCTAAAGATCTGTGGGGGAAAACCCCACACACTTACCCGCCCGTAGACCCTCCCCATGAAGAAATCCGGACAGAAGTGGTTGAAAGTGGACAAAAGAGACGATCTAAACACCAGGTGTAATCGGGTTTGAGTCTCCCTCGTCCACTCGTGATCCAAACGACCAAAACGCATCTTCATACCAGGTGTAAACAGAACATTAGATTCAGTGTCATCAGGTGTATGCCGATTGTTTACAAATAGATATAGTTTTACATTATAAATTTGCCCCTTGGCCTCAAATTCACATTGAAAAATAATATTTGCATAACTATGCTATGGAAGGCAAACTTAAAGGAATAGTTCACCTTGTATTTTTTGTTTTGTCATCAGTTTACTTGCCGTCATGTTACGACAGACTCTTCTTCTGCAGGACACAAAATATATTTTGAAGAATGTTGGGGTACAGTGAACAAAAAATAGCCATCCTTGAATTTTCTCTACAAGACGCATAATTGCTTGTTTCAATGGAATTATTTATCCTGAAAAATCATCATTTTATTCTTGAGTGCTAAATATTTAAATTGTGAGCTTTTATTAAAATGGTTTAAATTTTAGGTTGGGTGAACTGTCCCTTTAACTTCCTTTTATTATCACTTTAAATTTGTATTTGTACAATGATATTTTACAATAAGTTTAGTTAACATGAGATAACGTATATGCATCATGGACTTTTTTTTACAGCGTTTATTAATATAATGTTAATTTATAAATATATTACTGTTCATTAGTAGTTCATGTTAATTATAGAATTTGTAAAAATATATACAATTTGCAAGAACTAACCGTAACAGTAATAACTCCTGTAAAAGTATTGTTCATTATTTCATGTTAGCTGCTGCATATATGATAATGCTGCAAACTGAACAACTGTGAAAATGTGTTCCTCCAATGTAGTGAGTGGTGGTTATTTCATATTTAAAGATATGTGCTGGAAACTCATAAGTAACAGGGTTGAACCATCAGTTTTTGAGAGACCCTACTCTGCTGAAGCTCAAGGCTGTTAAGTGACGGTGTGACATCGCCATAGTGATGCGCTCCAAACACACACTGTAATTGAAGGTGTAATGTATATAATTAAGCGATCTATGCAGTGAAGTTGTTCTCTGAGAGCTCTTAATAAAACAGCTAGCACTTAAAATAGTGCGCTACCACATAAACGGAGCAATTCCAAGCAAGCTAAAACGGTTGCTTACACAATTCCAGGTTTATGTTTGAGAAAGAGTGTAAAAGCACTTGCTTTCATGGTTGAATATCTTCTATTACCTTTTACAACTGTCCTTATATTTGATGATATGATGCATATAGACCTTTCTCCAAATTAATTTTGTTATTCGGCCTTGCAAAATGAAATCTATGCAAGCCTGTTATATTTTGCCATATTTATTCAGAGTCGATGTGTGTGGAAAGCCAGACGGAGGGGAGCCACATGTAGTGAATGATGTACTGATGATGGGGCATTATTCATGTACAGCGTGTCATTTGTCCTGTTACGATGTGATGGTTACACAATATTTTCGTGTTTGTTTTAAGAGTTACATGTGGTACTGAACTACAGCATGGTAATTTTACATATTGGGGCATGTCATATTTGTCTTGTTAGTGCCCTGTACAGAAGTGTGTTTGCTCGGAAGTAAAACAGTGCCTAAAAGACTCATAGTTACTTGTTAAATGGGATTATTTATTCTGAGAAATTCTAATAAATTATTTTGTTATTCTTGAGTGCTAAATCTCTCAATTGTGGACTTACACGGTATATACAGGAAATACTACAATATTAAATTCAGGAAAATTGCAATACAAATTCATCTTTATTCAATATTTAATTATACACTTTTTTTACATGACATTTTTCCCATTTTCATTGATGGGAGAATACATTTGTCAGTAATTGTGTTACATTAAAAGTGCTTCTGTTGCACTGCACAAATACAGGCTCAGTGAAAAAAAGACTTCCTAATGCATCGTTGACAGGGTCAGTGGGGTAACAGCACCTTCCCTCTACCAATGCAGTTGTGAAAACCCTTGGTCCCGTCCGGGGCCGACAGGCTGGCGCACCACCAGGACACCGGAGACCTCACAATCTGATCGGGTGACAGCAAGCTTCCCATCTCAGGCTGAATGACCTGGGCGGCGCTTTTCCGCTTCTGGACCCACGGGCTGCCAGTGAACCCTGTGTCATCCGGAGAGAGCTCATCCGAGCCCTTGTACCTGCTGAAGGAGGACGTCCCGGCTCCAGTGGGCGTGCTGCTGAACGGATGTGTGGCCAGAGGAGAGGTCACGTGACTGCAAGGGAAAAGCTTGCGAGGCAGGAGGGGGCTTCCTACGGGACTGCCAAGAGGATTCCTGTAAGGGTCCGAGCGGAAAGTGGATATCCGCGGGATGGCGAGGGGACTGCCGTAGAGGGCCTGAGGGCGGGACACCCTGCGGTTGGGCCGGGGTGAGGCGGGGGGCAAAATCGGACTCTGAAGAGCTGCATACAGCCGAATCCTCCAAAGAGTAAAGGTACCGCTTGGCTTTTCTGGTAGGCTTTTTTAAACTGTCACTGTCAATCCCTTCTTCGGACTCTTCCTCCACTTGGTTTTGGCTCCACCCCGGCTTCCGAGTCCCACGGCTGCCCAGCAGGACCACACAAACGCCCCGTCCTCCCTGCTGCCGCTCTTCTGCCCTCAGGGTGTCGTAGGCCTTACGCGCGCCCTCTAGATACTCGTACTCCACCACGGCACACACTTTGCGCCCCAGTTCCAGGTGTTTCTTAGTGTAGCGTTTCAACTCTGCAGGGATCTCTTTTCCTGGCCGCAGAATGCGAAGAGATGAAATGGTGCCGTAGGGGGAAAACACCCGCATTGCGGCTTCCATGATGCCTAGCTGCTCCCCACTCGGTGACCCATTCAACTCATCCTTGACTGGGCCGACGCCGTCCAGGAAGTTCCAGGCCAGAAGCAGCTTGCTAGTGGGAATGCACAGGAGCCAATCGGGCACTGGAGTGCGTCGTCGCACCTTGGTTCCCATCTCATTGACCTCCAGCTGCGGAGAGGTTCTTGAAGCAGCCAGTGTGGTGCGCCAGTCACGCGTCAGGTCTCGAATCTGTGACAAGACAATGAAAAGAACATTTCCTGATGACGACACGTCTACTCGGATCGGGACGTTGTTGTTTTCTATCTCACCTTTTTGAAAGATGTCAGCAGCTTCAGACTAACGTAGCCCATCTTGTTTCTTTGGACGTGTTTAAGCAGAAAAGCATCATCTGACAGATTTTCATCTGAAAGGTAGTTCTCGAGCTGGGCTGCAATCTTTTGTGTTAGATCATCGTTCGGAGGAATCCAGAGTTCACCCTCGCAGAATTCCTCTTCAAAAACATCAATCAGTTCAGTCGAACTCCTGAAAAACAGTGATTTCTTTAATAAAACGGATTTGGAATTAGCCATTAGAAAAACACTTCAAATTGATTTGTGGATTTTCTTTTTAAACTATAGGGCCTACATATAATTAATTCTCTAAATACTTCACATCATTAGGCACATACTGTATCAGACCTCCAACAAATCAAAATTTCCCAGCACAGGCATTAAAAACCTTTTTTAATTTTCAGGTTTTTTTTTTCATAAACAACTTTTATTCTAAACCCTTTAACAGACTAAATGGAATTGGTTTAAAAAGGATTGTACACAAATAAAAACCTTCTACCTACTGCTTGTGTCCCTCATAACAATTTAACTACAAATGTACAATTTTTGATAATTTCCCCCATTTTTATCAGACTGAAGTAAAAAAAAACAAATTGTGAGTCTGTGGTGTCATTGTTTAAATGTTTTTTGTAATTAGATGTTTAAAACCACAACTTGATTGTTGCAAAATGGCCTCTGCTCCTGTAGGAGAGTTGACCATATATGGCAGCAATTATATAAGTACATTGTATTACCTTATGTAGCTACATACAATATGTACATACAACTTAAGGATAAAAAATTAATTTTATGTGAGGGGGTTTAGTTGTTAAGCTTGACATTACTCTCCCCCCTGACTACAATACACCTAAAAAAATATGAATAAAAAGTAAGATACTACTTTTTATTCACCTGCACCACTGTTAAAGAGACCTGAATGATGTCATTTCTGGTAAATGATGTCACATATGGGTGGACAAATTATAATTTCGATGGAAGTGAATCAATCAAAACTAACTTTAGCTGGAAAATAACATTATTCAAGAACCACTAAAGCCAAAACAATCTCTGTTACCTTAAATTATACATTTATCTCTGTAAAGCCGCTTTGAAACAATCTTGTTAAAAGTGCTATATAAATGAAGATGACTTGACGCTTAAATTATATAGGTGGAGAATTGTTGGCATGCCATGAAGTATTGAGTTTAGACTAAGAGACCCTTTAGTCTTTTTTTTTTTTTTTTTTTTTTATAAAATATCTTGCTTTTTTTAAAAAATTTTCACAAGAAAGTAAATAAATACTTAAAATATTGCCAAATCATAGACAGTACACATTTTGTTAAATATTTTTGAAGTAGAACTACAAATTCAGCGAAGTGCCTTAGGGACATGACACAATTCTTAGTGTATGATAGAAATGAGACATTTTATGATAAAATAATTTAAGTGCAACTTTTTTCATTATTCATTATAAATAATGGACATTCCAGAATATTACGAAAAGCTTTTAACGTTTCATTTTGGTGAACCATTGAAATATTACCAAATCCCAGGAATGACCCAACTCATCAATTATCTAACAAGTGTCTTACCCGTCCAAACTATCATTTAGCCCATCATCAGTGTATGAGAACGGTCCCTTTGACTGCGGAGTGTCCTCACAATGGAAGATGTCAGTAAATCCAGGTGAGGACATGCTGTTGACGAAGGCTGAAATGTGGGCTATTAGATTAAACATTTAAATATAGAATGAACCGTTAGTTGTTAAACTGCGTTGTAAACAACCTACCTGACGACTTCCCTGTCCGCTTCCCCCCGTTTCCCCGCCTCACATCTCCTGAAAACAGGTGATCCTTTTTAAAATCCTGATTTAAAGGTCCATACGTCACAATTGAAAAAAGATGTCTATTGGGCGACGTCGTGCTTGTTCTGTAGACAAATCACAAATAAACCCTCTGGGAGCATAAAAAATCATTAATAAAAAAGTTTAAACACGTTTTTCAATCTTCCAGACTCTTTTTAATATTTTTTTTTTTGTGATAGCTAATCATGAACATTCGGAAAAGGTTATTTTATATCAATTAACATAGCCTAGGCTAATGCACATGCGCATTGAACGCAAAGCATAAATAGCCTAATTCTCCCTGATATTTTTCTCGTAGACCCTGCCATAATTATTACACTTAATCTCTCTTAATTACTCAATTACACGCAGCCTCTGTTCCCAAGACTTTACTAATGGGTGTGTTAGTTACTTTGCGAACCATGGGCATTTGGAGACCCCAGACGTTCTACAAATCCACCATGGACCCGACTGGTGTGTGTACTGGGAGGGGTGAGGTGTCAAGATTAAGTGTAAAGTGTATTCCAAATGAATAGGTACCACGGGGGATCCGTGAGACGGTAGAAGCCTACGTGCAGGAGTCAGGACTACAACCCCCTTACTCGGCTTCCTGTATATTAGAACTGTTAAACATCCCCGGACCCCGGACAAGTTATTCCTCACTTATGTGGCATTCTTCAAAGAGCACGATGGAGGTAGTCTGAAGTCCTGCTAATTAACTAACACGATTCACAGCCAATAAACACACTCAGGATAATGTGGCTCAACCATATTATAATTACAGTAACGGTTGCTTTTGTAAACGTGCGACCGGAATTTGCCATGACGATCACCGCACAAAAACATTTTCGCGCTTTCTGAACGATAGAATCAGATCATTTGACCTGCAAGGCAAAAAGAGTCAAATCCAAGAAGCTACTTAAATGTATAAGGGTGATTCTTCAGTTATAGGGATATTTTTGATTATTTGAAAAAGAACAAACAATAATGGAATGAATATGAGAACATGGCCTTGATCAATCTCCAAATGGGTAATATAGAAATCGTGTGTGAAGGAATAATTTTGTATAATAGTAAATGATATGGTGGCAATGGGATTAGTCACTTTTTGGAGAAAAAATAAAAATGTATACGCCTTGCTAGTTGAACAATCATATATATTATTAGCATGTGCAGGATTAGGATGCATCAGCCAATGTATAGCAAATACATAGAAACAATTGCTAATTTATTTGTTATAGCAGGAACTGTCAAATATTAAAAGTTGCCCTGCTACTTGGGATAAAACTTTTACAGAATATATAAATAAATTTTAGTATAATTATATTATAATGTAATAAAATATTCTGTAAAAGTTTATCAGTGTCAATTATATACAATTCTAAATAAACTATGGTATTTAGGCTACATTTTTATTTTTGACAATTTAGAACATGTCAGAGATTAATCTGAAAGGTTTGATATTCTAAATATGTGAATGTTTACGTATTTAATTGCCCATATTTTAATTGAAGATATGTCATAAAAGCAACACTGCAAATTGAATGATTTAACTCAACTAACCTAGGTTTTAATAAAAGCAAAGATGTCTGAAATAATGGAAATACTGATTATTAAGCCCATTAATTACAATACTTATTCAATTTAAAAATAATAACACTATAGCAGCGTCTTACCCCAACCCACCATATCACAATATAAACAATCTTACACTTAGTTACATTTATGATTTCACTGTCACTATTGCC